>CAUYPK010135358.1:0-14729 GCA_963574355.1 Loris lydekkerianus
GTCGTCATTGTTGTTATGCTCAAGGAAGTTAATGATTTCCTGCTTTATTTTTTCCTGCACCCATCTGTCATTCAACAGAAGGTTGTTTAATTTCCATGTATTTGTGTGGGGTTGAACGTTTTTGTTACAGTTGAGTTCCACCTTTAGTGCCTTATGGTCTGAGAAGATATAAGGTAACATTTCAATTCTTTTGATGGTGTTGAGGTATGTTCTGTGGCCTAGGATATGTTCAAGTTTGTAGAATGTTCCAGGGGGCAATGAGCAGAATGTATATTCTTTATCTTTGGAATGGAGTGTTCTATGTGCATCTATCAAGCACAGTTGTTCTAGGGTCTCATTTAAATCTCTAATATTTTTGTTTATTTTCTGTTTAGAGGATCTGTCCAGCTCTGTAATAGGAGTGTTAAAGTTCCCTGTTACTATGGTATTATAGGATATCATATTGCTGAGACTGAGTAAGGTCTGTTTCAAGAATCTGGGACCATTTAAATTGGGTGCATAAATATTTAGAATTCAAATGTCTTCTTGTTGTATTTTTCCCTTGACCAATATAAAGTGACCATCTTTGTCTTTTTTGACTTTAGTTGCTTTAAATCCACATGTATCTGAAAATAAGATTGCAACTCCTCTTTTCTTCTGAATTTCATTTGCCTAAAAAATTGTCTTCTGACCCTTAACTCAGAGTTTTAATTTGTCTATTAAAGCCAGGTGTGTTTCCTACAGACAGGTAATGGATGGCTTGTGTTTTTTTTTTAATTCAGTCAACCAATCTATGCCTCTTCAGTGGAGAATTCAAGCCATTAACATTTATTGAGATAATTGATAAGTTTGGTGCTGTTCTAGTCATCTTATTTTGTGAGAGTCCATTGCTTGGTTTTATCTTTTGCATCATTGTGGAAGTTAGGTTCTGTCCTTTAATTGCTGAGTTCTTACTTTGCTGCTGATCCATTGTGATGATCAGTGTGTAGAACAGGTTGAAGTATTTCCTGTAGAGCTGGTCTTGTTGTGGCAAATTTCCTCAATGTTTGTATATCAGTAAATGATTTGATATCTCCATCAATTTTAAAGCTTAGCTTAGCAGGATATAGTATTCTGGGCTTGAAATTGTTATGTTTAAGTAGATTAAAGTTAGATGACCATTGTCTTTTTGCTTGGAAAGTTTCATTATCGAAGTCTGCTGTTGCCCTGATGGACTTGCCCCTATAGGTCAACTGGTGCCTACTCCTGGCAGCTTGCAGAATCTTTTCTTTTGTCCTGACTTTGGACAGGTTCATCACAATGTGTCTTGGAGAAGCTCAGTTAGGTTGACTAAGCTAGTATCCGATATCCCTCTGAAAGGAGTGTGTCAGAATCTTTGATGATATTTGGGAAATCTTCATTTATAATATTCTCTAGTATAGCTTCTGTTACCCTGGGGCATTCTTCTTCCCCTTCTAGGATTCCTATAACTCGTATGTTTGCATGCTTCATAAAGTTCCATAATTTTGTCAGTTAATGTTCTGCTTTCTCTGTCTTCTTTTCTGCCACTTTAACTATTTGAGTTATCTCAAGAACTTTGTCCTCCACCTCCAAAATTCTTTCTTCTGCATGGTCTAATCTGTTGCTGATACTTTCCATTGCATCTTTAAGTTCCCTAATTGACTGCTTCAGTTCCTTCAGCTCTGCTATATCCTTTCTATATTCTTCATATCATTCATCTCTTATTTGATTCTGTTTCTGGATTTCATTTTGGTTATTTTCCACATTATCAGCACTTTCCTTCATTGTTGTCATCATTTCCTTCATTGTTTTCATCATGTGTATTCTAAATTCCCTTTCTGTCATTTCTAAAATTTCTTTATAGGTAGAATCCTCTGCAGTAGCTACCTCATGGTCCCTTGGAGGGGTTTCTCTAGACTGCTTCTTCATGTTGCCAGGAGTTTTCTGCTGGTTATTTCTCATGAGTGATTTCTTTTATCTGTTTCCTTGCCCTAATTTTCCTTTCACTTCCTCTTGATCTTTAAGCTCCCATGACTCTGGACTAGGGTTTCGATGAGTCCTTTTGGTACAGGACCAGATGGATGAGAAGGTTGAAGAGCAAGAAGGTAGGGTACTTTGAACCAACCTTAAAAAGCCCTCAACCTCTGGAAATGCTGGATTGGGTGGTTCCCTTGAGGCCAGCAGGTCTTTACTAGCCTGTTTGGACGCAGTACCCCACCTCCACCAAGTAGAGAGGAAAGACAAAAATGCTATAAATCAAACCAAAACAAGCAAATAAATAACTTTATGGGATAAAATTGGGGGAAAAAACAAATAATAGGGGTAGAAACACTAGCAAAAATGAAGTACATATTATTGAAAAAGGCAATAATGGGAAATTGTATTTAAACTAGAAAAATGGAGAAAGAAAAGAAAGAAAAACAAAAAAAGAAAAATCTGTAGGGAAAAGGTTGAAATTAAAAGCAGAACAACAACAACAACAAAAGCAGCATATATATCTTGCTGAATATTGTCTGGGCAACAGGTGATCTTTTGGGGTATGAGATCTTAATCACAATGCTGATATGACTGGAGGCCTCTGCTGATTTCTCAAACCCCATAGGGTGGAGAGCCTAAATCTCTCCTCAGCTCTCTTAAAAGGCACTTTAAACTTCTAAACTTGGCTAAGCAGAAGCTTTCCCAGGAAAGTGCTTGTCACTGGGATCACTGCTGAAGTGGCTATCCACTTACCCACTGTGCCAAAACCAGTCTCACTCTGCCCCTGAGGGCTAAAGCTGTAAGTCCCCGCCTTTTTGCTGCTCAGTCACTAGATTACTTGCTCCTGCCCAATCCTTGCTCTGCAACCCTGAGGGAGCTTGCCACAGTAGTTCTTTTACAACAGCTGCACATGGCCCACAGCCAAATAGTATTAGGTCTGTCCCATCGGCAGCTCAGTCTGGGGCCCTAGGCAACGCCCAAAGTTCTCCACACTTCTGCCCAAGCTCTCCCAAGGCAGTTCAACTGAGTACCAAGTCCAAAAACACCAAAACAGCTCACGGGCAAAGCCCTTCCAGCTTGCAATCTCACTGCTGCTGTACTTATATCTGCCAGTGGGATAAGACGGAACCAACGCATGCAACCACTTGCCAGTTTTCCACTGCTTTTGTCCTCCTCTTGGGGTCCAGAAGTCTCTCGCTGAGTCCCTGTGTCCTCAAAAGGATGATTATAGGCAGATCCCACCAGCCAGAGATGCCTGGAGTTTTGTCTCCCCAGACTCACCGTGCCCAGTTGAAAGGAAGCTGTTACTCCAGAAAACAGTGGAATGCTTTTAATTGCTTTTTTTCTTACATGGTCATTTGAGAATAAAAAAAGGGACTAACTTATGCTCCTACGTAGAATCAAGTTTTTATTAGCCCAGTGGCATCCAAATTACTCCTTAAAACCCCTGCTGATTTCCATGAACTGAGGAAAATTATTTGTAGATAAAAAGTATAACTAATTAATATATGTATTAAAGTTACACATTTATTTTAGGCCACACTGTATAATATAATAGACTTTTCCCTGGTGAATGGAGCTCCCAGAAAATTGATGCAGATAGAACATTTATTTATGACGATTTTCTAGGTCTTTTCTTTCATTGTTTTATGAGGCCTTTAAATGTATACAGAGTTTTATTGCTATGTCTTTGCTTTGATAACAAATTGTTTGCTGTACCTGTGATTTATTTTTCACTAATTTGTTCACAGAGAGCAACCTTGAAATGTAACTCTCCAGTACAACACTGACCCTGTGGGGAAATGGCGATTTGCTTTCTAGAAACATGTTAGAGTAGAAAGTGTCCCCTGCTGGTGATTGTGCCAGGTACTGGGCTCCTGTACCAATGAGAGGCAAAGGTCAATGATCATGGGAGACTCAGGAAGAGACAGGGGTTTGTAGGGCGTAGCCCAGTCCCACAGCCAAACTCAGTTACAGAGATCAGCAGGGAGTAGTGCACAGGTGCATGGCCAGCTGGGGCGGTGCAGCTGCTCTGAGGAAGGGGGTAGGTGCAGAGAACTCACCAGAGAAGCATGTGGCAAGTCTTGAAATAATAGGGAGGGACAGTTAGTGGATTAAAGTAGATTTTCATATTACACATCAAAAGTTCTCTTAATTGGTGTAGAGAGTTCTCTACACTAAAGTCGCCTGCATTTTTATTGAGAACCTGTCTTAAGTGCCCAGCACAGCACTGGCATACCGCAGTCAATCTATAAACTAAAATAAAATCCTAAGCCCCTCATACAACTGAATGGACTAAAGGGACCTCAGAAAAACCTTAAAACCGAGCCCTACCCAAGAAGGGAAGGGAGGTCCAACATGCCTGTTAGATTGCTGCATTCTGGAGTTCAGATACAACAGTTGACCAGCATTAACATTAAAACAGAGATCAGAAGACAGACCAACCAGACTTTTTGTGACAATAAAGAATAAATAAATACTAAATTACAAATAGGACCTAAGGCCATTCAGGGCAAAGGGTAAAGCACCCAAAGCTACCAATTTGCTTAACAGGTCACTTGATTAGTATATTGTGGTTGGTCTATGATTATTAACAGAATTCAATTATCTTAATTTAAAACATTCCAAGCCTTTAGACAAAGCTTTATTCTTTAACCAACTATAAATCAAAGAATCTTCAAACGGACCTGTAATCTGGAAGCACTTTCTCCCACCATGTGCCACCCTTTCAGACCAGTTCAATGTACTCCTTTCTTGTATTGATTTATGATTTGACCTATAATTCCCATCTCCTAAAATGTATAAAGCCAAAGTGTAACCCAACCCAACCACCTTGGGATCACCTACTCAAGACTTCTTGGCTGTGTCTCCCAGACTTTGGTGCCACACAGCAGTTCAGAATAAACCTCTTTAAATTACTTTATAGATTTTTTTTTTTTCTTCCCTGTAAACAACTCTTTCATTCACCTGTCAAGTTCTGAGCACCCACAATGTGCCAGGCATGTGCTGAGCCTCAGCAGCAAAAATGCATTAAGAAATGGTCTCTATCTTCTATTTTCTTCTACTATACCAGGATAGACAGACACACTCAGAAACCAGATGTTACAATTGAGAGAAAAAACTGCTAAAACAGAGTATAGCCAAATGCCATGGAAACCTTCATTCATCCAGAAAATGTTCATCACATTTCTGTTGTGTACCAGGCATTGTGCTAGGTGCTGTAAATATAACGGCAAACAGAGCAGGTAATTTTGCTGCCTCATGGCACTGACAGCTCGGTGATGCTAATATTTCCCCAGAGAAAGGATTCTGTGCCTCTGCCTGGGCTGTGGAAAGCTTTGTGGAGGAGATGCTGGCAAGGCTAAGTGCAGGGTAGTAGGGGTGGGGTTTCAGGAATGGAGATGGGGCAGGGGCAGGAATGGAGCATGAGGGTAGAGAGGTGGAACTGGGGGCAGGGATGGCGGTGGGGTAGATTGGGGGGCAGGGATGAAAAGGCAGTAGAGGCAGATGTTTCTCTAGTGTGCAGAGATTGGGGTGTCTTCTTTTTCTTCCTATAATGAAACAAGTTGTCTGCCCAGGCAAGAATCTCCTAGAATAGTAAGATTGCGCTAGTGATGGCTGTGAAATAGTAAAGTCACATGAATGTAGACAGTAACCTGTGAGAGCCAGGGGTCGTTTTGTCTTTCTTTTGTTAGTCAAGCAGGAAGTGATTGATGGCTAGAAAACAAAAGTAAAACAGGCTTTCTCTGAAGTTTTTTTGGGGGTGGAGTCTGAATTTTCACATAAGTATGTGCAGAGGCTAAGAGGTCTTCTGTCTGTGAAATTGTGTTCCACGAATGAGGGAAGGTTACTGGGTGCTGGCCCTGGGGTTGGCCAAATGCATGCATGTGGCCTGGTGACTGCCCCAGCTCCCTGCTGATGCGGGACCACTGCATGCAGTGACAAGTGAGTTTCTGCCTGCCCTAGCTCCGGTGGCACATCTTTCTGTGGACATTTATCCTACTAGGGGATGACGTTCACTAACGCAGAGACCCACCAGATGAAAATGTCTAATAATCTTGGGATACTTCATTTCCTATTTCATCAGAATAGAAAACTGCAATGCATCTTCCATTTCGTGCCAACTGCCATCACTTCCCGCCAAATGGCCTCTGAGTATATTGTAAGAATCATTCTTTTCTTTAATCATGCAGCAAAATCTCACCCAAGGAATCTGAAATTGATTTTTCTTTTTTCTTCACCTCTGCCCAGACACCTTTGTGGTACGCTCCTGGGTAAAATGGGTGGTCACTCCTTGTTATGGGATGATGCAAATTTCAGGGAAAAAATAACCTTGCCTTTCCCAGGCAATTCTCTGCAACTCCCCTCAGGCTGTTCACAAACTGCAGCTTTTCAAATATTATGCTACCTCAGATGGTGTACCCTCTCAAGCATTGGAAAATAGTCAAAATAAATGATGGCATTTCTGAGTAATAGCAGGTGAGCCTTGACTGTAGCCAGAGCTGCCATTGCCATATTGGCGAGGTTTCTGCAAATCGCCTTCCTCCACAAAAAGAATTTGGCCCTGGTGCTTATTTTCTTAATGGGGCTGTTTGAATTTTCATTTGGCTATCTTGGGTTTGAGGGTTTCTCATCAGCCCTTCTTTTGTTATTTTTACTTTTCAAAAACATTCCACTTCAGTTCTCATCATCTTTGTTCCCCAGCTGAACTGAGAGCAAGGGTGTTTTTAATGAAGCGCTGATCCTTTTTTTCTTAAAGTGTTTTTCAGCAGGCCTAGATGATTGGCATTTATTATCCTTTTCTGTCTGCTTTCTGCCTAGAATATGAAGCAACCTTGGAATTATTTTCTCTCTTTCTCTTACAGGCCTAGAGAGGTCTCAGTTTCTTTTCTTTCTCTCTCTCTCTCTCTCTCTCTCTCTCTCTCTCTTTCTCTCTCTCCCTCTCCCTCTCCCTCTCCCTCTCTCTTTGGCAGAAGGTGTCGGGGTGGGTATATCCCCTACCTCTCTTCTTCCCTTAAACCTTCCAGCATCCCCTGGTATAATCATCTAGAAGACCTCCAAAATCTTTAGGGCAGAAATGGCTGGGCTGAGTCAGGCAGTTTAGAAATGAGGGAAGGCAGAGAGAGAGAGACGGATGGCAGAACAGCTTACTGCCCGTGGCTTTGTTAAGCATTTCCACTGTCCTTTGCTTTAGGCCAGACCCAAGCAGGGTTAAGGAAGGCCTGATGTGACAGCTTCTGGGTCTGAGATTTGCATGAGTGTCCTGGTGGGTGGTAACGGCACCTGCTAAGACTTCCACCATAGATTGGCATAGAACTGACGCATAGCACCCAGCCACCAGCATTGTGCCTTCTGCTGGGTCCCACTCATGGTTTTATCTCATAGAATCCATGGGTGAGTGGGTTTGACTTCCATCTTTCTGCTGGCACCAACTTTGTAATGGACATCTAAGTATAGACACTCTGCTGTGAGGCCTGCATGTTTTTGATTCATAAACAGTGGACTTCCATTTTCTTACCCACATTGTGGTTATCACCCAGGCCTGGGATTTGTAAAAGTTCAGCAGGACAGCGTGTGTCAGGTCCCGGTGCAGTAGCAGGCATAGGGAAGCCCCTCATAATTGTCATCCTTCCCCTCATAATTGTCCCTGCTTACTTTGCCCACATTCTCTGAGGCCCCAGCCAGGCTGCTGGGTGCCAGGAGGTACTGGGCTGCCTGTGCTGAAGTGAGTACCCACTGGAGAAGGGAAGAGACAGGAAGCTTTCCATGTGTGGTGGGAACCTCCCTCCCCTCTGTGAGCCAGCTGAGCTAACAGCAGCTTAGTGACAGTCAGCATCTAATGGCTCCGAATGGCTCCAGGAGACTGTAGGGTTTTGTATGTCTTTTGCTTATAGAATGCTCTGGAACCAATTCAGTGAAAGGGGCCTAAGTTCTCCTTAGCAACTTGACTCTCTTTTCCTCAGATGATTGATTTTCTCTGATTTTCGGCCCAGATTCCAGCTTTGTCCTGTGCTGACAGGTAGAGGCTGGAGAAAAAGGGCTGGTGGGATCCTGACTGGCCTCAGCTGCACGCACAGAAATGCTGAGGGAAGAGGCAGAGGGGACACTGTTTCTCAGCATAGGGCTGTAGAAAGCCCCAGAGACAAACTGAAAGCAATGGCCTCTCTGGGGATACATCTGTGTGCATGGCACTGGGGGAAGAGGCCTCCCGGGTACAGGGGTGAGCAGAGCTCTCTCCACGTAGGGAGGGAAACCACATCGCCTGCATTCAGCATCTGATGAGCACACCCACCTGCCAGCTTCTCATCCGCCTCCAGGTCTTTGCCCTGGAGATTCCACCAGTATGCAATGCTTTGCCTTCTGATAGCTCACCTATCATTTCATCCTGTCCTCCGATATCTTCTCGCCCCCAACTTCCCAATACTCTCCATCCCCACCCTCCTTGTTGTTCACTGTACTCGCTGCCCCTAGGGCATAGTTACCTGTTCATAGCAGGTCTCCTTCATTAAATGTAAGCTCCCTGAGGGCAGGGACGCTGGCCATGTTGCTTGATGCTGTTCTTAGTGTCATGAGCAGTGCCTTGCACATATTAGGTGCTCAATAAATACTTGTTGAATCAATGACTGAGTGGGCAGGTAAATGTTTTTAGTGTCTGGGGCATCAAGTACCAAGGGGGGAAGTTCATACAAAAGACAGGCTTGACAACAGGCTAAATGGGGAGGAAACCTGGCAGACTACCCTTATCATCATATCTCTTCATCTCCTTTCTCTGTCTCTGATCCTCCACTCTATTTTATATTAATACTATTTTCTTGGGACTCACCTTTGTGCTGTTAAACAGGTATATTTACTAGCCCTCAATATCTTTTTACCTCCCCACTGTAGAAAATACTGAATACAATAGCTTCTTCCACATTTCCCTTCTGCTAGTTATATTTATGTTGCCAGAATTTGTGACATTTGTAGGCTAGGACTTCATCATAAATCCCAACTTGTTTTAGTCTTAGTCCAACATTTAAGTCAATTCAGTCTTCTTCACTAGTCCTTTGCTATTGTTTTCCATTTATCTCTTAGGTGGCTAGAAAGCTCTTCCTCTAATTGTTTCTTTAAGATGGAACTAAATGTCTTAAATTCTTGCAGATTCAAAAATTTTGGATTCTTACTTTTATAATGAATGATAGTTTTGCTAGGTATAAAATGATTGAGTAACACTTTGTTTCCTTGAGGACTAGCTATAGTGGCATCATCCCATTGTCTTCTAACTGTAAAGGAGGCAGTGGTAAAGTCTGAGGCTAGTCTCTTTTTCCCCCATCATAAGTGTGCGGGTGCCTGGCTGCCCCAGATTTTATCTTTGAAGTCTCATAAATGTACCATATTGTGTTTGTCAATTTTTTCCTGGATATTTTGTTATTTTCAATGTATTCAAGTTTTGTGTTTTTTTTTTAATTTCTGGAAAATTTATTGAATTCCATCTTTAAATATTCTTTTATGTCCTTTAGTAATCTTCCTTACCTAATTTTTTCCCTAATTCTGTTAAACTCTTTATTTCCATTTCATTTTTTCCTCATTTTTTCTATCACTATCCTTTCCTTTCTATTCCTTTCTATATTCTTACCAGTGTCTAGTTTTACTTGTGTTGCTTTCAATTTTGTCTTTATTTCAATACTGTTTTTTTTTTTTTTTTTAATTTCACTTCTTTTCAGGTTTCTCTTGGCTCATATTTCATTTTTTTTTTTTTTTCTTATCACATTGTCCATGAGCTCTTATATATTTTGCTTTATCTTTGTGTGTATGTGTGTGTCAGTGCCCACTGTGGGCACCCTATTGCCATGCAAATAAAAACAGCTGGGACCACGGGTTGAAGGCACAAATGCCTACAAGAGGTGGGCTTCCCGTAGGTGCGGGGAGAGTCCCTAGCAACCTCTGCTGTGGACTTTTATTCAAGAGTTATACAATAGGTGTGGGGGCCCATGTACTAGGATCATATGCTTTATGGTTGCTATGTGCTTTTTCCCCACAGGCTCAACTCCCACCCTGCTGCACCACAAATGTTCAAAGTATAACTAACACCTGCTTGCTAACAAGCTACTGATCTTATCTCATTAATGTCTGCAGCTCCTTGAGGGCTTGTCTCCAGGCAGCAAAACATCTCCATGTTGGCTAGAGGTTGTTTTGCTTCCAGCACCTCCCTCAAGAACTGGTGGCTGGGACAATTCTACAAGCCTAGTGTTCAGTCTCCTACAGTGTGTATGCAATTGCTTCATTAAGCTTAAAAAAAAAAACATGACAAAGTATTTAGTCATAATTTGGGTATCTGCTCCATGCCAGTATTTCTCTGTTGAAATTTCATTTTTGTTTTTTGTTTGTTTCTTTGCCACTACTTTTTTCTATTCCTTTCCTAATTATTCCTGTAATATTATTTTATAGAGTTTTTAGTTGTTCCTTTTTGATGACATCGTTTTTGAATTGGCTGAATTTTTTCCCCAGACCAGCTATTTGTAACAAGTTTACATAGGGAAGAGACCACAAACACACTACATTCAAGGAGAAATTTTCATTCATTACAGTGTTTTGTGTGAGTTCTTTTAGCCTTTGCCTTTGCCTAGTCAATGAAGATTAGTAACTGTAAAGTTGTTTCAGTGCCAAATCTCTCCCCTTCTGCCATCATGTGAGGAGACTGCCTTCCACACACATAGCATGTCTCTATGTCACCCTACTCCACCAGTCCTCATTTGCTTCCCAGAACAACTGGGTCCAGGAAGGCTGTTGCTGACAGCATTTTGCAGCCTGTTTCCATTGCTGAAAAGAAGGGATTTTGACAGTATTTTTCAACCTTTTTTTTTTTTATCACATGGCACACTTGAACCTATAAAGTTCTGCAACACACTTAAATTATGTTGATCAAAAAAAGTAACAACAACAACAACAAAAGAATATACTTACTATGCTTTGAACTTCTTTTGAAAATAATTTAATTAATGATCTTTAAGAATTTCACAGCACACCTAAGGTCCTCTCATGGCACACTGGTTGAAAATCACTGCCTTCAAGTGTGCCTGTTTTGCTACTTCCTAGAATGGCAACCCCAGAATATCCTCACTCTGTTTCTGGGATCCACTATTTTTAGTGGCCTCTACACCTACTTTGTGTTTCATAGTCTCACGTCTCCAGTGTTGGTCACACACAGAATTTGTGTTGGTGTCAGTTGTTTGAGAGTTACTGTTGTAAAGGGAGGAATGAATGCTAATTGTGTGCTACCACATTCAATGGGAAAACCTGAGCCCTTTTTGAGCAATCCCTTTTCCTTGTTAACAGAAGGCTTATTTTCCTGCTTTCCCAAGATGCAGCTGTTTTCTTCTATCTGTCCTTCTCCAAGTTTCCAAGTGAGGTAAGATTTCCTTTTCCTCAGAAAGCTTAACACATGCCTCTGAATCCCTACTGAGCTCATCATGCTTTTAAATGTATATATCACCTTTTGTATTAAATTATAGGGCACTTTGGGAGCTGCTATAGAGTGTGAGCACTGGTGTCCTCTCTGACATTAGCACAAATCTTCCCATGTTGTAGGTGCCACACACATGCTTATAGATTATTCCCTTACTCCTGCGGTTTGCTGTGATATCTGAAATACTTTAATGGTGTCTCATCATTTCTTTCCTTTTTTTTTTTTATTAAGTCATAAATACTAAATCATGTATACATTAATGCATTTGTGGAGTACTCATTTTAAATACAATTTGGAATGCTTACATTAAACTGGTTAACATAGCCTTCACCTCACTTAATTATTGTGTTAAGACAGTGATACTCTATAATTAATTGATTTGACATATACCCTTGTAATATGTACTATAGGTGTGGTACCACCATGTACTCTCCCTTCATTAAACCTCCTCCCATCCCTCTCCACTTCCTGTCTTCATCCTGGGCTATAGTCATGTTTTATCTTTCATATGAAAGTGTGGGTAATTATAAATTGGTTTTGTAATAGTACTGAGTACATTGGATACTTTTTCTTCCATTCTTAAGATACTTTACTAGGAAGAATATGTTCCAGCTCCATCCATGTAAACATAAAAGAGGTAAAATCTCCATTTTTTTTTAAGTCTGCATAATATTCCATGGTATACATATACCACAATTTATTAATCCATTCATGGGTTGATGGGCACTTGGTTTTTTTGCATGACTTAGCAATTATGAATTGAGTTTCAATAAATAATCTGGTATAAATATCTTTGTTGTAAAGTGATTTTTTGGTCTTTTGGATATACACCTAGTAGAGGAATTGCAGGATCAAATAGCAGGTCTACTTTTAGATCCCTAAGTGCTCTCCAAACTTCTTTCCAAAAGGAACATATTAGTTTGCATTCCCACCAGCAGTGTAGAAGTGTTCCCTTTTCTCCACATCCATGCCAACATTTATAGTTTGGGGATTTTGTTATGTTGGCTTCTCTTACGGTAGTTAGATGATATCTCAAAGTGGTTTTGATTTGCATTTCTCTGATGATTAAAGATGATGGGCATTTTTTCATGTGTCTGTAGGCCTTGCTCCTGTCTTCTTCAGAGAAACTTCTGTTCAAGTCTCTTGCCCACAATGAAATGAATTACTTGTTTTTTTTCTTATTGGTAAGTTTGAGTTCTCTGTGGATTGGGTTATCAAAACTTTGTCAGAAACATAACCTGCAAATATCTTCTCCTATTCTGAGGGCTGTCTGCTTGCTTTACTTACTGCATTTTTGGCTGTGCAGAAGCTTTTTAGTTTGATCAGATCCCAGTAACATATATTTGGTGTTGCTTCAATTGCCCAGGGTGGTGGGAGGGTCCCCTTTATAAAGTATTCTCCCAGGCCAATTTCTTAAAGTGTTTCTCCTGCACTCTCTCCAAGAATTTTTATAGTTTCATATCTTAAGTTTAAATATTTTATACAATGAGAGTCAATTTTTCTTAATGGTAAAAGGTGTGGGTCCAGTTTCAGTCTTCTACAAGTCGCCAGCCAATTCTCCCAGCACCATTTATTAAATAGGGAATCTTCCCCTAGTTTATGTTTTTGTTTTTGATAGGATTATCAAAGATCAAATGACGATATGTGTCTGGGTTCATCTCTTGGTTCTCTATTCAGTTCCATGCATCTCTCTCTCTTTTTTTGTGCCAGTACCATGCTGTTTTGATCACTATAGATTTATAATATAGTCTGACATTTGGTAGTATGATTCCTCCTGATTTTCTTTTTTTTTTTTTTAATTTTTGAGTAATGTCTTGGATATTCAGGATGTTTTCTGATTCCATATAAAATGAAATACTATTTTTTCCAGATCTTTAAAGTATGACAGTGGTGCTTTAATAGGGATTGCATTAAATTTATATATTACTTTGGGTAATATGGACATTTTAACAATGTTGATTCTTCTGAGCCATGAGCATGGTATGTTTTTCCATTTGTTAACATCTTCAGCTATTTCTTTTCCTAGAGTTTCATAGTTCTCTTTATAGAAATCTTTCACATCTTTTGTTAGGTAAATTCCCAGATATTTCATCTTCTTTTGTACTATTGTAAAAGGAATAGAGTCCTTGATTATATTTTGAGCTTGACTATTGTTGGCATATAAACTGATAGGGGCCTGATCTAAGTGGAAATGATTTCAATTTAACTGCATTCAATATGATATTGGCTGTGGGTTTTCTATAGATGGCCCCTATCAGTTTAAGAAATGTCCCTTCTATGCCTATTTTCTTAAGTGTTCTGATCATGAAAGGATGCTAGATATCATCAAAAGCTTTTTCTGCATCAAGAGAATCATATGGTCTTTGTTTTTTATTTTATGGATGTTATGCATTGTATTTATAAATTTGCATTTGTTGAACCAACCCTGTAACCCTGGAATAAAACCAACTTGATCATGCTGTATAATTTTTTTGATATGTGTTGAATTCTGTTTGCTAGGATCTTATTGAATATTTTTGCATCTCTATTTATTAAAGATATTGGTCTATAACAGTGGTTCTCAACCTTCCTATTGCCATGAACTTTAATACAGTTCCTCAGATAGTGGTGACCCCAACCATAAAATTATTTTCATTGCTACTGTTGGGAGTCACCACAACATTAGGAGTCACCACAACATTAGGAACTGGCATTAGGAAGGTTGAGAACCATAGGTTATAATTTTCTTTCCTTGCTGTGTTTTTTCCTGGTTTGGGGATCAGGGTGATATTTGCTTTATAGAATGTGTTGGGAAGTATTCCTTCTTTTTCTGTGTTTTGGAAAAGGTTATGTAATTAGGTACTAGTTCCTCTTTAAAGGTTTGGTAGAGTTCTGATGTGAAGCCATCTGGTACTGGGATTTCCTTTTTTGAGAGATTTTGTATAGTTGATGCTATTTCAGTACTTGATATAGGTCTATTCAACATTTCCAATTCTTTTTGGTGAAGTCTAGGAAGGTGATGCTTCCAAGTATTGGTCTATTTCCTTTAGATTTTCATATTTCTGAGAATAGAGTTTTTTATAACATTCATTAAGGATTTTTTTTCAATTTCTGAGGTGTCATTGTTATTTTCCCTTTATCATTTCTGATTGATGATATTAGGGATTTTACTTTTCTGTTTCTGGTTGGGTTAACCAAAGGTTTATCAATTTTGTTAATCTTTTAAAAAACCCAACTATTTAATTTGTTGATCTTTTGACTAATTCTGTTGTCTTCAATTTCATTTAATTCTGTTCTAATTTTGGTTATTTCTTTTCTTCTACTGGGCTTGTGTTTGGAATATTCTTCC
>CAUYPK010135366.1:0-26335 GCA_963574355.1 Loris lydekkerianus
TGAAACTGCCTCTACCTAGATACAGCCAATGTGGTACCATGCCACTGGCCTGACCCTGTCACTCACCTCTTCCCCCGCCTTCTTTCCCTGCCCCTTCTCCACAATAAAAAAATAAATAAATTATAAAAAAAAAAAAAAAAAGAAAATATTTTCAGGTTATACCTCCAGTAACGGTTTAATAACCAGAATCCACAGAGAACTCAAACATATTAGCAAGAAAAGAACAAGTGATCCCATCTCAGGGGGGGCAAAGGACTTGAAGAGAAACTTCTCTAAAGAAAACAGACGCATGATCTACAGACACATGAAAAAAAGCTCATCATCCTTAATCATTAGAGAAATACAAGTCAAAACTACTTTGAGATATAACTTAACCCCAGTAAGAGTAGCCCACATAACAAAAATCCCAAAACCAGAGATGTTGGCATGGATGTGGAGAAAAGGGCACACTTCTACAGTGCTGGTGGGAATGCACACTAATACGTTCCTTTTGGAAGGATGTTTGAAGAATACTTAGAGACCTAAAAATAGACCTGCCATTTGATCCTATAATTCCATTACTAGGTATATACCCAGAAGACCAAAAATCACAATATAACAAAGACATCTGTACCAGAATGTTTATTGCAGCCCAATTCATAATTGCTAAGTCATGGAAGAAGCCCAAGTGCCCATCGACCCATGACTGGACTAGCAAATTGTGGTACGTGTATACCATGGAATATTACACAGCCTTAAAGAAAGATGGAGACTTTACCTCTTTCATGTTTACATGGATAGAGCTGGAACATATTCTGCTTAGCAAAGTATCTCAAAAATGGAAGAAAAATTATCCAATGTACTCAGCCCTACTATGAAGCTAATTTATGGCTTTCATATGAAGGCTATAATGCAACTATAGCACAAGAATATGGGGAAAGGCCCAAGTGAGTGGAAGAGAGGGGGGAGGTTATAGTAGAGGGAGAGTGATGGGTGGGGTCACACCTACAGTGCATCTTAGAATGTGTACAGCCAAAACCTACTAAATGCAGAATACAAATGCCTACATACAATGACTAAGAAAATGTCATGAAGGCTGTGTTGAACAGTTTGATGAGAATATTTCAGATTGTATATGAAACTAGCACAATGTACCCCTTGATTGCACTAATGTACACAGCTATGATTTAATAATAAAAAAAGTTTAATTCAGAAAAATGTACTAAAATAATGTGTGTATATATGCAGAAATATAGAGATTCTTATATACATATATACGATTAAACATTCCATGTTTCAAAATATTAAAAAAAAAAAAAGACATTATTTAAGGCTCAGCACTGGTAGCACAGTGGTTACAGCAACAGCCATATACACCGAAGGTGGCAGGTTCAAACCCAGCCTGGGCCAGCTAAAAACAACAGCTAAACAACTGCAACGAAAATATAGCCAGGCGTTGTGGCGGGTGCCTGTAGTCCCAGCTACTTGGGAGGCTGAGGCAAGAGAATTGCTTAAGCTCAAGAGTTTGAAGTTGCTGTGAGCTGTGACACTACAGCACTCTACTGAGGGTGACATAGTGAGACTCTGTCTCAAAAAAAAAGACATCATTTAAGAGGTTTAGTTGGGTTAACGCTCAAAAGTGCTGATTCACGTGTTAGGTTATATAATCAGATCTCCATGTTTGCTTGTGGACAGTTCTGCTCACTTAAATATAAAGACTTTTCTTGTTCTCAGTATCACCTGAGCTACTTCTGCATCCATTACTAACTATTCAACTTCTGGAAGCAGTCAACACAGACCTATTTCAGGGAACAAGGTATACAGTAGACAGAAACAGCCTCACCACATGGGTATACTTACAGCTTTTTTTTTTTAATCTCAGATATTTATTATACTAGGTTTAAGGTTTCTCCTACTACCAAAATGTCTCAGCCCCTATAAAGAGTACCCCTAGAAAAGGTACTCAAAAATGAAATAATTTTTATTAACATTTGTCACATTTAAGTCAACCCCAACTTGTAAAATTTTAAAATTACCATACCAGCAGTGCCAATGCAAACTTCATAACCCTAAAGTTAGTACCAAAGTAGTGCAAAAATGTGTTAATAAGTCATATTTGTTATATTTATAAAAGGAAGCATGAATAGAAAATGAATTTCACAGTTAGAGTGAATGTTCACATAGGTTAGGCAATGAAATATCCTGGAGCAACACTTTTTTTTATTATTATTCCAAATGAGAATTTGGGAACCATGAAACAATAAAATCCAAACAAAGGTACATAATAGCAACTAACTGTGAACGTCTTTAAACAATGGTTTTTTAATTATATAAAGTTTTTAAATAAACCTAGCATTCTATTACTAGGCACATTGTTAAGAATCCCTAGATTTTCACAAGGTGAATTTAGCTTAGTTATTCATAAGATTTAGCTTAGCTAATTATTTAAATTTTTATCCAGAAATACACATCACTATACCACTAATTATCAAAGTAAATATGCTAATAATTTTGGAAATAAATATATCAGGTATTAATCAAGAATTGATTAACACATTCCAATATTTCAAAAACAGTACTTTGTACTTTTATACAGAATGATGCTTTATTCACAGACTGTTTCTTATGCGAATTTTTTTTTTCTCCAAACTATGTCTTCAGCTTCTTGGATCATAGTTTTTCATTATCTCACATAGCACAAAATGCTCCCCAAATGACAGTTGACTGATAAGTTATTAATATTAGTTTTAAAAAATATTTTTTTGGAGTAGGGCACCGGCCCAATATGCCAAAGGTGGTGGGTTCAAACCCAGCCCCAGCCAAAAAAAAAATTATTTTTCTAGCATAATTGCATGTTCTTCCCATTTAGAGAGCTACCCTGAGAATTTCTTCCAATTGGTTTATGTACGTCCTCAAACAAGAAAATTAAGCAGTATTAGTTTCATAAATGGTTATCTAAATTGCTTCTGAATCATTTTCTTGTTAATTAAAGAGTAACCCGGATAGAAGTCATGGCTTGCCTTGTTATTTTAGAAAATATTGGCCATCAATTAATATTGCAGCTTGACAGATATTTACTTGCTCATCTTAGTAGGTTTGAAAGTGTACAAATAAAGAATGCTCATCATGATAACCAGTGTGTTCAAAAATTTTCAACACTCTCATGGGAAATGACATTATATGCTACATTTTTTTTAAACTACAGGCTATCATGTAAAATTAACTACGAGAAGATTTATTGACTACCTTTATTTTATCATATTTTTTATATTGAGTATAAAGAAATGTGATAATAGGTCTATATAGAATTTCAATAAGTAAATAAAATCGATCGATCATTCCTGTGTTAGATGTAAGACAAATCTTAAAGGAAATATCCACTCAGTGATATTATGAGGTAATGCTCAAAACATACCAGACAGGCCCCTCTAGGGTAAAGGGAAGGAAGCATTGGCCTGAGGCTCAAAATTTAAGGGTATCAAATAACTCAGCCATCAAGATCCAGCATATCTGAATGCAGTACTTTTAAAAATCTAAATTAAATGTATGGTGCCCCATGATTGCATTAATGTACACAGCTATGATTTAATATTAATGAAAAAATCTAAATTAAAACTAAAAAAGTCATGAGAAACAAAATATCAAAAATCTAAAGATCAAAAGAGATGTACATTCTGTCATTGGTGAACTATTCTCCATTTGACTACAGGGTGAAAAAAATAGCTGAGAAATCTTTCTGTCTTCTTCTTTGGTTTAAGGATAAAAATGAACCTACCTCTAAACTTAGTATCTCCAGTTTATAGCATCTTTAGTAATATATTCATCAAAATTATTGAATAGTAACCATTATTTTTTATTATCTACATTTATCATATATACTTTAATTTCAGTGTCATTATCTTAACTATGAATCATTTTAAAGTATTATACTACTTGGAAAGCTAAATGGAAGTTGAAGAAGAATAACCCATAATTTCAATTGGCCATTTTCTGGCATATTTCCATCATTCAGAGTTACCTCGCTTGCTTCTAATTCTGTTATGTAAAGGCAGGCATCCTCTCAGCGACATAGGAAATTTTCTTTTTAGTATTTTAGAGTGGAAATTTTCATAGAATATGTATGAATATTTTCATAAAGATTTCTCTTATACATAACACAGGAGTGATTGATTTTGTTTATTTATTGAAATTCTATATTGAACTATCACGTCTTTATACTCTCCCATGAAACAAAACTCCTGAAGACGTCTATCCTTAATATTTCAAATTTCTCCCTTCCTATTTTCTCTCTTCTTAAATGTTTTTAAGAAAATGCTTTCACATTTATGGAAAATTTGCAAGAATAGATCACTCATGTACTCTTTCCCCTCATGTACCATTTGTTATATTTTGCAATATTTACCTTACTGCTATTTTTTTCTTAACCATGTAAGTATTTATTTTACACCTTGTACCCTTAATCTCTACATATTTCAGCATGTATTATATTTTCTAAGAATGAGGATATTCTCTTGTGTAACTGTAGTATAATTATCAAATTGAAGAAATTAATAGATGTAATATTATTATCTCATACATAGGTCCATGTCCAAATTTCACAAACTGTCCCAATGATGTCACTTGTGGAAATTTTTCTCTGATCCAGAATCCAATTCAGGGACATGCACTGCATTTAGTTCACTATCACTTGTATCCATTACTGTGAAACAATGCCCAAGGCTATCTTTGTCACCCATGATACTGACACTTTTGAAGAGTACAGGCTGATCGTTTTGTACTATGTTCTTCAAGTTTTCCTGATGTGTCCTCTTTATTGGAGTCAGGTGTGCATTTTGGGCAACAGCACTACGTACGTGATGTGTTCTCAATGCATTATGTCAAGAAGTACATGTCAGTTTCTCCCTTTATTAATGAGGTTAACTGATTATTTATTGAAGATGGTACTCCCACTGTGTTTCCCAAAAGAACCACCTGCTCTTCAGGCCTATAAATAATCCTAGCACTCTGGGAGGCTGAGATGTCTGGATTGCTTGAGCTCAGGAGTTCGAGCTCCTTGTCTCTACCAAAACTAGAAAAATTAGCCGGGCATTTGTGGCAGGAGCTGGAGTCCCAACCACTTGGGAAGCTGAGGCATGAGGAGGATCTCTTGAGCCCAAGAGTGTAAGGTTGCTGAGAGTTAAGATGACACCATGGCACTCTACCCAGAGTGACAGAGTAAGACTCTGTCTCAAAAATAAATTTTAAAAACTACTCATTTTTCCTTCTCTAATTAATAAGTCCTCTATGGGTAGATGCTTTGATATAATGTAATTATCCTGCTCCTTTTTAAATTTTCACTTAATAATTTCAGTATCTGTTAATGATCCTGACCTGAATCAGTTATTAGTATGTTGGCTGCAAGTGGTAATTTTCCCACTCTATTATTTCTTCTATATTTATCGGCTGGCAACATTCTGCAAGAAAGAGATTTCCCTCCTCCCTATCATCAGAACCCTCATTGGTTCTTTCTTCAGCCAATGGTCTATGATCTATTCTTCCATTACTCACTTGGAGTCTCAAATTTTCCCCTATTTGCTCAGAGGGACCCCTTAAAGTTATTTCCTCTGTCATTTTTAAATGATTCCAGCATTTTTCAAGTTCTCCTTTATTTTCTGGCATGAAAAATGTTATTGTTCATCTTGTACATTTCCCATCTCAGCCCTAGAATTGGCCATTCCAAGATGATCTGGTTTCTCTTACAGAGAAATCATCTTTAAAAAACAAAATCTGGGGCTAGATGCACTCTTCACTACCAGAGTGTGTTGTTTCTAGGCATACAACAAAATGTGTTCTCTTAAATGCTGTTCAGGGCCAGCTGTCTTTATTGTCCCTACCCCATTAGCAGCATTTGATTCAAATGATCACAGCTTCCTCCTTGCAATACTGCCTTCACTAGTAGGAAGTGATGCTATCTTGGTCTCCCTCCATTCTCACAGGATACTCTCCTGCAGTCCAAATTTTCCCTCCTCTTCTCTGCACCCTTTTAAAATTGGAGTACTAGGGAACTAAATACTAAAGTATGAGGAACTCAGACTTCGATCGTTTTCTCACCTCTATCTACACTTCTTCCATAAGCACTTATATATGACAACTGTCAAATTTTTATCTCTAATGCAACATCTCTCTCAATCTCTGGAATTTATATCTACTTATTTCTAGTCAGTGTCTTTGCCTGAATCTCCAATAAACATCTAAATTCAACATATGCAAAATTGAACCACTCCAGACCTGGTCCACCTGCAGCCTTTTCCATCGCAAGTGATGGCACCTCAGTTCTCCCAGGTATCCAGGCCAAAAATTTATGAATTCTCAAAATATATTTAGAATCTTGCCATTTCCACTGCTCTCTCTATGATCTCATCAGCCATTACTCTTGCCTAGGGTAGTTAGGGTATTTTTTGACAACCTCTTAACAGGGCTCACTGCCTCAAACCTTGCTCCTACAACCTCTCAGTACAGAAATCAGGATGATCCTTTTAACATGTAAATGTGTTCATATCACTCTTCCGCTCAAAACTTTGCAGTGGCCCCACATTTTGTTCAAGCCGGTGCATTGCCCTACCCACCCTAGATGATTTTCATGCCCCTTTCAGTCCAAGGCCTCATTTCTCATTCTCCCCTCTTCTCTCCTCTTCATCCCCATGGAACTCCTGCTGTTCCTTCCACACATCAGCACCCCAGGCACATCCCCACTCTTGGAGTTATTTGAGCTGGTTCCTCTGTGTCAAAAGGATTCCCCCAAATATCTGCTAGGCCAACTCCCTCATCTCCTTCAGCTTTTGGTAGGACTGGTCTCCCTCATGAGGCCAACATTGACTTTCCCCAACAGAGAACTTCTGCTCCTTTATTCCCTGCTTTCCTTCCCCACCCTACCCACCACTTATCACCTAACATTTTATAATTTACTTTCTTAATGTTATTGTTTACTGGTTTTTATCTCTCTGCTAGAGGTAAGCTCCATGAAGGCTGTAATCTTGGTTTTGCTCACTGAAGGGTCGAAAACCATAGAATCTCACCAGACATCTAGAACAGTACCTGTTCTATGTAATAGGCACTCAATTTTTATTTTTTAAGAAATGAATGAACCACTTAATAGTATATTTTGATTTAACAAACTCATGGAAATGGGTTTGAACCTACTGGCAGCATGGAGCTCACATACACCATTGTTAACACTGAAATGCACTTAAACACAGCTTCAGCTGCACTCCACTTATCTCCACCTCCCTTGTCTCTTTCTGCATGTGAAATCTAGATTCATTTTTAAAATAAAAATAATTTTAATCAGGCAACACTTCTAGAGAAGAGTATGTTCCACAGGCCCTGAACTGTGCTTTTGCATACACAATACAGCCCACATAATGAACTGACCTTGGCTCTGGCTGCCGTCAGGGAAAGGGGGAGATGGGAGAAGCTATGGCAGAAACGAAAATTACTTTATATATAAACTGTATATTTTCCTACTAGACTATTAAATTGGCTCTACCTTCAAAACTGGCAGCTAATGTCACTTATGTGACCCTAGAGTGATTCATATAATTTCAGCGGAAATAAGACATACTTTGATAGACATTCAAATAATGTGCTTGGGGTATTTCTGGACAGTTGCCATGATGTCAACTGTCAGGTTGAGTAATAAAATATCTCTACTGACATCAGACGTCCAGGGCCAACACACTCCCTACTTCTTGTCAGGGTCATCTGGGTCACTTTTGTACAAGAATGTTAATTCCTTCACCAATGATATTCCTGGGCCAATAGGAAACATTTTCCTCACATGTAAACTGGTGTGCTCATAAGTCTTCTAAAGTGGGTCTTGGAGTTCATCAGACTAAAGAGAAGAGTCCAATAAGAACCTGGTTTAAACTCTTGAGCCTCACTTCCATTATCACGGAAGAAAGTTTAACTGCTCATTTCAAATGCATGCAGAAGTGTGTGAATTTCACCTACCAAGCATACTAGAATCATTAATGAGAAAATGAAAATTTTAATTTATGTATTTCACGTCTCCCAAAACTACATTCTGAAATATCTTGATATTTTCATAAATATGACATAGAAGAAATATTTATGATCTAGAAGGGTTTTAAATAAATAAAGTTAAATAAACCAAAGTATTGCGGACATTGAAAAAAATTCTCTCCCTTTTAATGCATTATATTTTTACATAGTGAAGAAAACAGACTCTCATTTAAATCTAAACTTCTCGATTTGATGACTTTCCACAGATACAACACACTCGGGGGAAATTGGCACCAAGAAAAAGGTGAAAAGACTATTAAGCTTTCAAAGATACTTCCATACATCAAGGCTGCTTCGTGGACTAATACCACAAGCCCCTCTTCACCTGCTGGATGAAGACTACCTGGGACAAGCAAGGGTAAGCTGCCAGCCACCCTGGACCCCCGGAGCGGGTCAGTGGGCCTTGTCTCAGCTGATAGCACCTGGGGTTGAGTCCCGCTCTGTCACTAAGGAGCTCAGTGACTCGGCCTAGTTATTCAGCACATCTGGACTTTTTCCTCAAATAGAAAATGAAATTGACAGACTCTGGTGGTTCACACCTGTAATTCCAGCACTTTGGGAGGCCAAGGTGGGTGGATCGCTTGAAGCCAGGAATTCAAGCCAATCTGAACAACATAGCAAGACCCTACCAAAAAAAAAATTTTTTTTAAGTGAAAAATAAAAACCTTTAGCCACTCATGATAGTGCACACCTGTGTAGTCCCAGCTACTTAGGATTCTGAGGTAGGAGGATCATTTGAGCTTAGGAGTTCAAGGCTACAGTGAGCCGTTAACACACCACTGAACTCCAGCCTGGGTAAGAAAGTGAAAGCTTGTCTCCAAAAAAAAAAAAAAAAAGAGAGAGAGAGAGAGAGAAAGAAAATGAAGTTAGTGGAAACATTCACCTCATAGGGGTACTGCAAGGATGAATGAGGTAAACCATGTTTGTATGCTTAATAGACTCATGCCTAGCTATTGCATACTAGCTCATGCTCACTATTTTCATTTTTATAAATGTGCAAAACAAAGCCAGGTGTGGTAGCTCATGCCTGTAATCCTCACACTCAGAAGGTCAAGGCAGGTACATTGCCTAAGCTCATGCGTTGCAGATCAGCCTGAGATAGAGTGAGACCTCATCTCTAAAAATAGCCAGGTATTGTGGCAGGTGCCTATAGTCCCAGCTACTTGGGAGATTGAGGCAAGGAGATCACCTAAGCCCAAAAGTTTGGGCTTGCTGTGAACTGTAATGCCACAACACTCTACAGAGGGCTACAAATTGAGACTCTGTCTCAAAAAAAAAAAAAAAAAAAAAAAAAATGTGCCAAACATATTTCCACACCCTAAGTACAGCAAAATTGTGGACTGGTAGATCACTAAAGAGGGAATAACTAAATGTTTTAATCAATAAAATTATCTTATTGTAATAGCTACACTGAAAATAACCCCAAAATTATAAACTCTTAATTCCCCTTTAGGCTGCTAACACATTGTAAAGTTGTACAGTTATGTTTGCAATACACTGATCTGAGGGAGGGTGGAAATTAATGTGTGACAGTATTTTTTAAAGTTTGCAATTATCTCTCACCCAAACTGCCATTGGAATTTTAAATGGAATGAACTGCCCTAGTTTAGACAGTTAAAAGCAGTATTTTAATTTATTAAGAAGTACATATAACTAACATCTGCCAGTAAGAAGTGAGTGGTAAGTAACGTCAGAAGAACTAACTCCCAATGTTAGTCTATAAAAGGGAAAAAGCAAATCACTTCTAACTGCAAGGGCTGCGTTGGGAGAACATTTGTTTGTTTGTTTATTGAGAGGCGGACACTGGAATGTCACTGACAGATTGTCTTTCTTGTCAGCAGCCACATCTCAAGTGTTGTTGAGATGTTAAGAGAACAGTAGGCTGGAAGTCTGGATATCGAAAATCAAGCTTTGGGTCTGCCTCTAGTAGTATGCGATTTGGGTAAAAAAAAACTCACCCAATCTAGACCTTGAAAATAACTTATTGGTCCTTCATTTTTCTGACGTGCTCTGAAGGTCTGTATAGGTCATGCCAAAGCATTGGATTGGATTGTATCTTAGAACACAGGGAAGCCGTTCCATGGTACATAGATAGTAGATAGAATTGTTTAATTCATTATGTCTCAAAGTAAAT
Organism: Loris lydekkerianus; assembly: GCA_963574355.1. NCBI lineage: Eukaryota > Metazoa > Chordata > Mammalia > Primates > Lorisidae > Loris > Loris lydekkerianus. The sequence goes on from CAUYPK010135366.1 coordinate 10,175, forward strand.
GTTTGAGTCTCCAAAATGTTTCAGCTGAGTGCTGTTTTTTGTTTGTCTTTTCAGCATATGCTCTCCAAAGTGGGAATGTGGGATTTTGACATTTTCTTGTTCGATCGCTTGACAAATGGTAAGTTACCCAAAAGAATTCTCACTAAAATACACACCATAAAGTGGGATTAATTTCATGAAAAACAGAATTTATTTTTAAACACTGTCATTCTTTTTTACTTCTCTCCCCACTTCCATAAATCCATGGCTATTGAAGAACAATCAGGGCAAAAGAAAATTACTCCAAATGAAGAATAAAGACTGAATTTAGCCTCAGAATCTTAAGATAGTTTCCTTTTGACCTTTATGATCCCAAAGGAATTTGGAAACCACAGATTAGATTCTTTCCTTGCAGAGTATTTTGGCCACATCCAAAAGCAGGAAGTTTATTGTTGTTTGATGAAAACTCAAAACACAAAAGCACATCTGATCAGTTCTGACTCTGACGGGGCAGGGAGCTAGTGATCTGAGTCTTCCCCCTTGCAGGTATTGCCTAAACATGTCTAATGTCAGAAGAAAACAATTGATGAGGAGACTGTAAAAGCTTAGGCTACAAATGATGAGAAAAGTAAACACTTCCCTTGGCTTCAATTTTTTAATTTTTGTGCTTATAAAGGCCTTCCTTAAGAAAATAATAAAATCTCGACTCAGTGCCCGTAACACATTGGTTATGGTACCAGCCACATACACCAAGGCTGGTGGGTTTGAACCTGGCCTGGGCCAGCTAAAACAACAATGACAACTGCAACAAAAAATAGCCTGGCACTATTATGGCAGGCGCCTGTAGTCCCAGTTACTCGGGAGGCTAAGGCAAGAGAATTGCTTGAGCCCAAGAGTTGGAGATTGCTGTGAGTTGTGATACCATAGCACTCTACCGAGGATGACATAGTGAGACTCCATCTCAGAAAAAAAAAGAAAGAAAATAATAAAATCTTCTTATATTTTCATCTGCACATTCAGCAAATGCTGGTAAGCTTACAGAGCCAATGAAAGGCATCACATTTAGTGTTGATGTTTGTGTGTTCCATCATCTACCTTGCTTTAAGTCATTACAGATGGTTTTCTTACCATTCTGTTACTTGACAATGTGTAGTTGAGAGAAAAATACCTAAGACCATGAAATGGATCAGTCCACTGCAGAAAGCTAACTGGTCTACCACATAGGGAGGATTCTCATAACCTTGCATGTAACTTCACTCACATTAACTGAGTAATGGATGATGGCAAATACGTTTTATTTAACTCAATTACTTAGAGACCAGTAAGATACTACAACTAGTTCAAAAGAGAATTCATATATACTAAATACATACCGCACATATACAAAAAATGCTGAAATGAAATTATAAATAGCTGCAAAACTGGGAGGGAGAAATCAATTGTATTTCCACCTGACTAATTTCATTTCCTCTGTTTTCTTCAAGTAGTTTTATAATTTTAGGTCTAATGGTTAAGTCTTTAATCCATTTAGTGTTGGTTTTTGTAGATGATGATGAGAGAAAGAGACAGGTCTACTTTCACTCTTCTCCATGTAGATATCCTGTTTTCCCAGCACCATGTTTTGAAGAGACTATGTTTCCCCCAGTATGTTGTTGATGTCTTTGTTAAAAATCAGTTGGCAGAAAATACATGGATTTAATTCTGGGTTCTCCACTCTATTCCATTGATCCACATGTGTCTTTGCTTTTAAAATTCAAAATGATCATTCTTATATAAATAATATTTCCTAGTGCTTCTAAGCTAGCGTAGCTTCAATTTTGCATCTCTTCTGACCTGAGTTCTAAAATATCTCACCAACAAATCTCTTCCTGGGTGATCTTCCACAGGAAGAACAGACTGTGACTATTAAGCAATATGGTGGTTTAGCTAGTCCTATAAATGGAAGAGTCAATAGGACACTTCCTATGAACTCAAGGCACATTTCAAGTGGCCACTATCTATGTCTTTTAAAAAATACACTTCTGCACATGATTGTATCTCTGACACCTCAGTAGGCAGATTTCTTCTCTTAATGTTTTCATTGCTTTTTGTATAAGAGAAGGTCTTGTCTAATTTTACTTGCACAAAAAGAAAAAACCTAGGATCAGAGCATAGTAATGATATCCTCCATAACTACATAATTTCAAATCCAAAGGGGAAAAAATGATTCCATTAGAGAAACTGTATTACAGACACTTTAGATCTTATTGTCAATGTCGATATTTTAGTGGTGATAAAAATGAGCTAAAGCAAGTGACTGTTTTCCTGTAGGAAACAGCCTGGTAACACTGCTATGCCATCTTTTCAACTCCCATGGACTCATTCACCATTTCAAGTTAGATATGGTGACTTTACACAGATTTTTAGGTAAGTCCTTTTTTCCATATTTCTACCCCTGCTCTCATGAACAATGGCAACGTGTAATACTCTTTAATGTAAAGTGGCAAGAACCACAGGGTGATGGATAAAGACCTCAAATTAATCTTAAATCTCATTTCAATTTTAAAATATGGCTTACCCATCTCAAACCATTAGAAATTATTTACTTGATTATAGTGGCCCTTGAACAATTCTGGGGTTAAGGGTGCCAACCCCTTCCCCCCCTCCCCCGCCTCGTGCAGTCAAAAATCTACGTGTAACTTTTGACTCCCCCAAAACTTAGCTATGAATAGCCTACTGTTGACCAAAAGTCTTACCAACAACCAAAAGTCAATGAACATGTATGTTGTATGTTATGTGTTATGTATTGCATTCTCACGATAAAATAGGATAGAGAAAATGAAAGAAATTATAAGGAAGAGAAAATAAGTTCACTATTTATTAAGTGGAAGTAAATAATCAAAAATGTCTTCATCTTCATCATCTTCACATTGAATAGGCTGAGGAGGAAGAAAAAGAGGAGGGGTAGCTCTTGCTGTCTCGGGGTGAAGGGGGATACACCCGGTTCAAAACTATGTTGTTCAAGGGCCAACTGTAGTTATGTGTACAATAAAATCTATATAAAAAACCACTATCAATATCATAGTTGTCAAAGAAGAAACAGACCAGCTCATATATTAACAAGCCACTAGTGAGGTATGCCTCAAATAATTTCAGTCAGAATGTGAGTTGTTGAAAATCTTCAATAGACTTTTTAAAAAAAACTACCATTTATATAGCAGCGTTATGAGCAGGGTACTTTTGTTATTTCTAACTGTTTGAACAAATCTACAAGTTGGATGTTATCCTCATCATTTAACCCATAGTTAAGGAGGGGTACAAAGAGGTTTCATTACATACCCAAGGCCAACAGCTTGTAAGTGGCAAAACATGAGTCCAAGCCTAGGTCTCCCTGACTTGCAAGCCCACCATCTTTCCACCCAAGCCCACCATCACTCTGTATCCAAAGACAGCCCCAGTTCTTATTTGACTTTATGCATACTCTTATCTGCCTATGACTTATCCAGGGCACATTTCTAATCACCACGTGACTTTCTTCTGCCATTTAGCATGTTTCTGAGTTCTTTGACTTGTCACGTGGCTACAACTTGAATTTGGAATCTGACTTCATCCCATTAGGAGTAAAATAATAGCAGCCACAACCAGGCTTACCTCTGCTGGAAGATCTCCCAAGGTGTGGCATGTATTAACATATTCAATCCTTATGCAACATTTTGAGTTTATAGCTATTGTTATTGCCATGTTATAAAGAAGGAAACTGAGGGAACACGCAATTAAGTCACTTGCCCAGTGTAGATAACAAGTGATAGAGCCAGGATTTAACTATAATTGTAAACTAAACCTGCCAATTAAAAGGCACATGCAAAACAACAGATATATTTGAAACCAGCCACAACATGGCTCATCCAGAAACACAAATAACATCCAGCCAATTGTATTTTCATTGATCGAGGAAAGTAATGGCCGTGAACAGGGCCAAATAATTTTGATTTGTCTAAAGAGAACAGTACAGATTCGGATACTTTGAACATGTGTACGTACCCAGAGAATATGTAAAGAATGCAGGCTTGACAACAGAATTCACATCAGAATCCAGATCCAGATTGATAACAGGGGTTGAAAAATGTGGCCACTTAAAAATCATGGCATTCTAAGCTTTGCCTGGGTCAAAAGCTGAAGCAGGCTAGTGTCTTCCCTAAATAGCAAACCAAAATCACCTGGACCTCTACCTCATTCCAAGAGTACTCTAAGTCTTGCGTTAGGCTGGAAGAACATGAAAGATAATACCATAACTTGAATAAAGTTGAAATAAGTCCAAGGAGGTCTCAGCTGGATTGATGCAGTACTTTGAATTTCTGTCCCAAAAAGCCCCTAGACTTGCTTTGGTCAGTATTTGTTCTTCAAATGATAAACCCAACTTCAGATATCAGTAGTCTGACGCTACTCTTGGAGAGGAAACCTCCCCTATGGAGTATCATTCATCAATGGCAGCAAACTCAATGAAACTGCAGTGTGAAATGAAGTTGTCCTTCTCCTGCGTATTTACTTCCCCTGTGAATGAAGCCTCATGAACGTCAGTAAGGGGCATCTATGAAGGAGGTGAGATGTCCGAGTCCTTGGGAATCCTTCAGCCTTTCTCCCCCCTGCTCTGCATCTCCTTTTCACTAGAAACAGCCAACTAGAACTGCCAAGTTTGCAAACCATGTTTATTTTTAAAGGATATCCAGGCTGCACACTTTGGAGCCACTGATATTTTTGAATAAAAAGAACTCTCAGCAGGTCTGAGCTAGTATATGTGCACCAGTCCTGTTTGAGTTTTAGCCGACTAAGTTATCTGTTTACCTTCTAGTCATGGTTCAAGAAGATTACCACAGCCAAAACCCGTATCACAATGCTGTTCATGCAGCCGATGTCACCCAGGCCATGCACTGCTACCTGAAGGAGCCAAAGGTAAGACAAGCCATCGGGAAATGCCAAGGAAAGGATCTGCTAGGGCCCAAGTCACCCAAAGTACTTCAGGAACTATGTTACGGGTCATTCACTATATGAATACAAATAATTTTTATTAAAGTTCCTGGGTTAGCTCTGAAAATCTTAAAATATTCATGAAAAAAGATGTGAATGGTCTGAGGTTTTCCTTCATATTTTGCATATTTTTGAGGCTGCATTAGCACAAAACAACCCTCTCTATGACAATCTACACTTTAGCTATTTTCAACAATCCCAAGAATGCCCTTTTGCTTTAGACCTTTGCCACAAACACCACTAGCACTGAACGTGACTGGGAAAAGTCTCACACCCCGTGTTTTTTGATCAAGAAATGAAACCAAAATTCCTCATGGCGCATGTTCCATTTCCTCCTGAGCCAACTGGACATCCTGATTCTGGGCCAAAACCTTGTGAATGTCAAAGATGTGTTAGTGAGCATGCCCCGATGCAATAAACCCATCCAAAGTTAAAAACTAAAAACAAAATAATAATGATCATTACTCAACATCTAGGCAGTTCTCAGCTGTATAAAATTTAGTTGATATAAGGTACAGGATGAGTTAAGATTACTGGAAAATGACATCCCAGTCTAAGGCTCTGTCTAATTTAATCCATTCTAACATTCCACTAAATATACAGATGCTTTGACAGCAACCACAATATACAGATGCCAAACAGACATGCTCAGGGCAAGGCTGGGTAGATGCCTCATCCCTGTAAGATCTCCCTAAAACATGCATGGCTTTATTTTTTAATCTCTAAATAGTCCAAAAGTTGTAAGTTATCGCACGATTATATTTTTATAGTTAGTACTGGATTCCCATGTTCCTGCTTGTTTTCCCAGCTAACCAAAACATCACAGATTCTCACACATTTCCCCACACTATTCAGTACACATTGAAGAGTTATGTGAATTTCACAATTCAGCCCACTTCTTTGAAGGAAGTGGCAGAGATATATTACATAGATGTATAAAAAATATGCAATGAACCAACTTGTACTTGCAATGTGCTCCATAGTTGTGGTCCCCCTACCAGCCCCTACTATCCCTCCCACCCCTTTCCCATCCTTCACCCTCCCCTTTCCTCCTTCATCATAGATTAAAGTTGTGTTTCATTTTTCATATGCAAGTGTGAGTTGTTATAAATTGGCTTTACAGTAGTACTGAGTACATTGGATACTTTTTTTTCCATTCCTGAGATACAAATGTCCTAATACTATAATTGGTTAAATGAGATGAAAGCTATGCTGATTAGTATGATGTAAGTACTCCAATTTGTACAAATAATCAACACCCTGAAATGGGCATAAATGTATTTACGATCTATGTACAAAAGACTTAATTAAAAAAATAATAAAATAAAAAATAAAAATAAAACAGAAATATGCAATGATCTTTGTAATAGGTCCATCACTTTGGCTTCGATTTTTCCCTTCATTTACGGCTTTCTCCAGGGGCAAGGCTGATTTCAGTTCTGCCTTCTGCTTGCCTACCCTGTAGCAATGCATATCACAGCAGAAACAAAACAGAGGGCAGTAGGAAGACGGGGATACCCGAATGACCTTCACAGTTTGAGTTTACTCAGCAACTGTCCTTTCTTTCCTGACATCCCATGTGAATAGCTCCCCATTGAGGGCCTAGAAGGGTAAAGGTCTGGCAGAGAGGCATGGACAGTGTCTTGACACTTCACTTTGTTGGATGGAGCCAAAACAAATGAAAGCCTGTTCATGAAAACACACCCATAGCTTTCATGTGAAAGCCCTAAATTAACTGTCCTCTAAAGAGGCATAGGTTAGCTGACTGGATATAAAAACTAAGACCAGATATTTGTTGCATACAAGAGTCACATCTTAACTTAAAAGATAAATATAGACTCAGGGTGAAAGGATGGTCATCTATATTTCAGGCAAATGGTAATCAGAAAAAAGCAGGTGTTGCAATTCTATTTGCGGACACAATAGGCTTTAAACCAACAAAAGTAAGGAAGAATAAGAATGGTCACTTCAGGGCAGCACCTGTAGCTTAAAGGAGTAGAGTACCAGCCCCATATGCTGGAGGTGGCGGGTTAAAACCCAGACCCTGCCAAAAACTACAAAAAAACAAACAAAAAAAAGAATGGTCACTGCATATTTGTTAAGGGTAATACTCAATATAATGAGATTTCACTTATTAAAATTTATGCACCAGAATGAGCCTCAATTTATAAGGGAAACTCTAGCAGACATGAGCAACTTGATTTCCTCCAGCTCCATAAAAGTCAGAGATTTCAACACTCCTTTGGCAGTGTTGGATAGATCCTTTAATAAAAAGCTGAGCATAGAAATTTTAGATTTAAACCTAACCATCCAACATTTGGATTTAGCAGACATTTCATCCCCAAGAAACTGAATACACATTGTTCTCATCAGCTCACGGAACATACTCCAAATCGATCACATTTTAGGTCACAAGTCTTACCTCAGTAAATTTAAAGGAATACAAATGATTCCTTGCATCTTCTCAGACCATCATGGAATAAAAGTTGAACTCAGTAACAACAGAAATCTGTATACTCGTACAAAAACATGGAAGTTAACCTTATGTTGAATGATAGCTGGGTCAGAGATGAGATTAAGAAGGAAATTGCCAAATTTTTGGAACAAAACAACAATTAAGACATGAATTATCAGAACTCTTGGATACCGTGGAGGCAGTCCTAAGAGGGAAATTTATAGCACTGCAATTTTTTCTCAAGAGAACGGAAAGTGAGGAAGTTAATAACTTAATGGGACGTCTCAAGCAACTGAAAAAGAAAGAACATTCCAACCCCAAAACCAGTAGAAGAAAATAAATAACCAAAAATTAGAGAAGAATTAAATGAAATTTAAAACAAAAGAATTATACAACAGATCAATAAATCAAAAAGTTGTTTTTTTGAAAAGTTCAATAAAATAAATAAACCTTTGACTAACCTAACCAGGAAAAAAAGAATGAAATCTCTAAAATTTCATCAATCAGAAACAACAAAGATGAAATAACAACAGACTCCTCAGAAATTTAAAAAATTCTTAATGAACATTACAAAAAACTTTATTCTCAGAAATATGAAAATATGAAGGAAATTGACCAATTTTTGGAAGCACATCACCTTCCAAGTCTTAGCCTGAATCAAGTGGAAATGTTGAACAGGCTAATAACAAGTTTTGAAATAGCCTCAACCGTATGAAATCTCCCTAAAAAGAAAAGCCCAGGACCAGATGGCTTCATGTCAGAATTCTACCAAACCTTTAAAGAAGAACTAGTACCTATATTACTCAACTTGTTCCAAAACGCAGTAAAAGAAAGAAGACTACGCAACACGTTCTATGACGCAAACATCACCCTGATGACTAAACCAGGAAATGTCCCAACAAGAAATGAAAATTATAGACCAATATCACTAATAAATATAGATGTAAAAAGATTCAACAAGAGCCTAACAAAGAGAATCCAGCAACACTTCAAACAAATTACACATCATGATAAAGTCGGTTTTATCCCAGGTTCTCAAGGCTGGTTCAATATCCATAAATCTATAAGTATAATTCAGCACATAAACAAATTAAAAAACAAAGACCATATGATTCTCTCAATTGATGCAGAAAAAACTTTTGATAATATCCAGTATCCCTTCATGATCAGAACACTTAAGAATATTGGTATAAAAGGGACATTGTTATAGAAGCCATCTACAGCAAACCCACAGACAATATCATATTGAATGGAGTTAAACTGAAATCATTTCCACTCAGATCAGGAACCAGACAAGACTGCCCATTGTCTCCACTGCTCTTTAACTTTGAAATGGAAATTTTAACCACTGCAATTAGGGAAGAAAAAGTGATCAAGGGTATCCACATAGGGTCATAAGAGATCAAACTTTTGCTGTTCACAGATAATATGATTGTCTATCTGGAAAACACCAGGGAAACTACTACAAAACTCTTAGACGTGATCAAGGAATAAAGCAGCATCTCAGGTTACAATATCAACATTTATAAATCAATAGCCTTTATATATACCAACAATAGTCAAGGTGAAAAAACAGTTAAGGACTCTATTCCATTCACAGAAGTGCCAAAGAAGATGAAATATTTGGGAGTTATCTAACAAAAGATGTGAAAGATCTCTATAAAGAGAACTATGAAACTCTAAGAAAAGAAATAGCTGAAAATGTTAACAAATGGAAACACATATCATGTTCATGGCTGGGAAGAATCAACATTGTTAAAATGTCCATACTATCCAAAGCATTATATAATTTTAATGCAATCCCTATGAAAGCTCCACTGTCATACATTAAAGATCTTGAAAAAAATACTTCATTTTATATGGAATCAGAAAAAACTTTGAATAGCCAAGCATTACTCTGAAATAAAAATAAAGCAGGAGGAATCATGCTACCAAACCTCAGACTAAACTATAAATCGATAGTGATCAAAACAGCATGGTACTGGCACAAAAACAGAGAAGTAGATGTTGGAACAGAATAGAGAACCAAGAGATAAAACCAGCTACTTACCGTCATTTGATCTTTGACAAGCCAATTAAAAACATTCAGTGGGGAAAAGATTCCCTATTTAACAAATGGTGCTGGGTGAATTGGCTGGCAAACTGTATAAGATTGAAACTGGACCTTTCACCATTAACTAAGATAGACTCTCACTGGATTAAAGATTTAAACTTCAGACATGAAACTATGAAAATATTAGAAGAGAGTGCAGGGAAAACCCTTGAAGACATTGGTCTGGGCGATTATTTTATGAGGAGGACCCCCTGGGCAATTGAAGCAGCTTCAAAAATACACTACTGGGACCTGATCAAACTAAAAAGCTTCTGCACAACCAAGAACATAGTAAGTAAAGCAAGCAAACAGCCATCAGAATGGGAGAAGATATTTGCAGATTATGTCTCCGACAATGGTTTAATAACTAGAATCCACAGAGAACTCAAATGTATAAGCAAGAAAAGAACAAGTGATCCCATTGCAGGCTGGGCCAGGGACTTGAAGAGCAACTTCTCTGAAGAAGACAGGCGCATGGCCACAGACATATGAAAAAATGCTCACCATCTTTAATCATCAGAGAAATGCAAATCAAAACTACTTTGAGATATAATCTAACTCAAGTAAGATTAGCCTATATCACAAAATCTCAAGACCAGAGATGTTGTCGTGGATGTGAAGAAAAGGGAACACTTCTACAGTGCTGGTGGCAATGCAAATTAATACATTTCTTTTGGAAAGATGTTTGGAGAACACTTAGATATTTAAAAATAGATCTGCTATTCAATCCTATAATTCCTCTACAAGGCATATACCCAGAAGACCAAAAATCACATCATAACAAAGATGTTTGTACCAGAATGTTTATCGTGCCCAATTCATAATTGCTAAGTCATGGCAAAAGCCCAAGTACCCATCGATCTACGAATGGATTAATAAATTGTGGTATATGTACACCATGGAATATTATGCAGCCTTAAAGATAGATGGATACTTTACCTCTTTCATGTTTACGTGGATGGAGGTGGAACATATTCTTCTTAGTAAAGTACCTCAAGAATGGAAGAAAAAGTATCCAATGTACCAGCCCTACTATGAAAATAATTTATGGCTTTCACATGAAAACTATGACCCAGTTATAACCTAAGAATGGGTTAAAGGGGTAACGGGAGGGTTGGGAGGGAAGTGGGCAGAGGGACGGGGGTTGGTGGGATTATACCTGAGGTGCATCTTACAAGGGTACATGTGAAACTTAGTAAGTAAAGAATGTAAATGTCTTAACACAATAACTAAGAAAATGCCAGGAAGGCTATACTAACCAGTGTGATGAAAATGTGTCAAACAGTCTATAAAACCAGTGTATGGTGTCTCATGATCGCATTAATGTACACAGCTATGATTTAATAAAAAAAAAAAAAAAAAGAAAGTTTATAGTATTTCAAGAAAGGGATGATTATGATGTTCAGAGATTTAAGGTGGGTGATGAGAACACGAGCCAAAGAGGAGGGTGAAGGCATTGCTATTCCTGGCCGTGGGCAGTTAAGGTCATGGTGGAGTCGGGGTTCTGAATGAAGTGAACTGCAAATTATTTCCTCATCTCTTGATGATTATTAATTTCTAAGAATGTCATTTTACCAGATTAACTTTGTCTTTTAAAATTATTTCTCTCGAACTGGACACTACTCATTTTCCTACCTCCTGGAGTTTATTTACCCCCTTTGTGGAGAGGTGTATCTCGAAGCATTTTCACTGTTTCCCACTCCCACTGTTCTTCACAGGCACCCTAGTGTAGTGCTGTTTCTCCACTTTAACTCCAGTATGGAGGAAACCCAATTTCTGGAAGAGCAGCAGCTCAAATGAAGTTACTCACCAAAACCAGAAAAAAAATGGTGACACATAAATAAAATAATTGTGTTTAATGTTCTGATATCATTTAGAGAAAAAGACTTAATGACCACACAGAACAGAAAAGGTTTGAACAAAGGACTTTCAGCTATATGGAGAATTCCTCAGTTTTAACTTCTGCATCTGGTTACGTGGAGCAAAGATCATCAGCTATCAACTACCACATGTGCAAAAAACTGAATTTGAAGTGTGGACCTTTAGTACCCTAGAACATGCTTACCCTGTCGGAGTGAAGTTGCAAGTAGACAAGGTAAACAAGTGAGGAGGAATGAATTCAAGATTATGACCATAAGTGTTAAAACTATTCCAAATGGGGAGAGAGATCCAGCTCAACTCTGCCAGAGCAAAAAAAGAGGGAGTTTTAAGCCCTGGGCGAGCCCCTGGGAAGGTCCTGGGGAGGTTGCTGTGGGAGTGGGGCTTGGTCAGTGTCACTGGGCCTCTGTGCTTGCTAATTAGAGCTTGCTGCTGCTCACAGGACCTGGACATAGGGGTGCTTTCTTGATTCCACTCAAATTAGGTATGGCTTGTCCACTTGAATTATGGTTTCCAGGTTCTTGAGAAAAACATTCCTGTGTTGTAAAACTGAAAATAAGCTGAGAGATTTATACCTCAAAGGAACAGAGAAGGTACTTGTGGTTGCAAGTTTTCTAAGAAAAAAAAAAAATCAGGTGCCTACAGTCAGGAAGAAATCTGTCTAAAATTTAGTCAAGCTGAGGGCAATGTGAGGGTGCCCTTAGGCACAGCCTTGCCTTCAAAGCCTATCCCGTGTGGATAACCTACCATCCAACAGGAACCAGAAAGTTGGGCTTCTTGGGTGCTGTGGGCCAATGAGGAAAAGCTTGCCTCTGGATAGAAGATGGACTAGACAGAACCAGTTGAAAATTGCTCTGAGAATTCAATGAGTGATAGTCATGGAGCTCGTATAGTAATTTCTCCTTCTCATCACAATCTATATATCATCTTATAGGACACTTTCAATATTTCCATTACTTGGCATTTAATTCAATTCTTACATATTTAATATTAAAAAAACATATTAACATTTACCATAAAAAGAACAAATGCATGTGCATGCAGTAAAAGGAACACAGCCAAGATGTCCTATTGGAACTTCTGCCACCTATTTACAAAGTAGCATAGGGTTTTGCTCTGGATCACTGTGAATATTTATGAAATTTCTTAATTTTAAATGTGTATGTGGAGACATTTCAGTGCTATATTCTTGACACTGTAGTTGAAGGCATTAAAAATTCAAAACAAGTTCTCCATGGTGTTTTGCCCCGACTGTTTTTTTTTTTTTTTTTAATATTCTTCGAGCAGTGTTGTGAAGGTAGGGAAGACTTCTGTAGCACTGGTTGACATCAGGCCAGGACTCACGTGTGCTGACGCAGATATATGCTACCTTCCTCGATGGGGCACAGCCTGCTACCACGCAGCAGGGTAGAACGTGGGTCTCCTGCACTGTCATATCACTCCAAGCAGCAGAATGCCTGAACGTAGTAGGCCCTCAAGAAATATTTGTTGGATGAGGGTATATATTCTGCCAGACATTTTATGGTGAAATATATATCAAAATCAAAACTTATTCCTATAATGATGTGTACATATTAGGGTTCTATGTAGTACCAACTGAACACTGTACTCTTTCTGGATTTATAGACATTCTTGTATCAGTGGATAGACATTTAACTTCTTTTTAAACTTTCTTACTCTACAGAAATGATATGTTTACTGTGAAACTATATATAGAATGTTTTCTAATAATTATTTTATAACTTTACTTTCAAAGTAATAGTTACTATAAAACTTGGATGATTTTAAAATTTATTTAACAATCACTGCATTTTGGAAATCTCGTCCCTTCTCTTCTTTTTCCTGCCTTTCCCTTCTCTTTCCTTTCTCTCCTTTAACTTTAATACAAATGCCAATATTGTTAATTAAGCAACTTGTAAGAGTGGCAGCTTTAATTTGTTATGTGCCTAATTTGAGTAGTTATTCCACTAAGTGCTTTTTAAAAAGCTCATTAATTTTTTTAAGTAATTCTTCAAAATAGATGTTATCATTTTATTTTACAGGGGAAAAAGCTGAAGGTCATAGAGTTTATATAGTGAGTGAAGTCAAGAGAAAATAAATGGATAGGCATAATTTGAAAGCAGATATATGGCATCAAAGTTTATAAACATGTCACTATATCCAGATGCCTCACATGGCCCAACTTATCAGTAGGCACTTACTTTTAGAATAAGGCTTAGCTTAAGAATATGAGCAATTGTTCTGGGAAATAATCCTGAAAATTAGTATATTCCTCAATTATTGCCAGTTAGAATCTTGGTCATGCCCTTAGTAGATAAAATTTGCTCAAAGTGTCTGCTACATAATTGTTATTGTTACTGTTTTCACTGAAAATATTCTTAGGTATTAATATGAAATTACAATGATATTCACCCAGGAAAATGTTGAAAAAAGTGTAGAAGTGACACTACAGACCTATTAATTTAGATTAAATGCCTGTTTTCTACATACCTAGCACTTCTTACTGTTAATTCTTTTTTCCCCCTTTTTCTCTTTTATTTTTTTAAATTTATTTATTATTAAATCATAGCTGTGTACATTAATGTGATCACGGGGCACCATACACTGGTTTTATATATCATTTGACACATTTTCATCACACTGGTTAACATAGCCTTCCTGGCATTTTCTTAGTTACTGTGTTAAGACATTTAGTTTCACATGTACCCTTGTAAGATGCACCGTAGGTGTGGTCCCACCAATTACCCTCCCTCCGCCCATCCTCTCCCTTCTCCTCCCTTTCCCCTTTCCCCATATTCTTAGGTTATAACTGGGTTATAGCTTTCATAGTAGGGCTGAGTACATTGGATACTTTTTATTCCATTCTTGAGATACTTTACTAAGAAAAATATGTTCCAGTTCCATCCATGTAAACTGATTGTTAATTCTTTAACTTCAGAAGTTACTTTGCCAAACTATAATCATCTTTGGTATACTATAAAACAGGATACAACTGTTGTAATGCTGAAGTATAAAGAAAATGGAGAAAGGAAAATTAAGAGAAATAATATAATAAAATCCACAGACGAGGTCATTATATATTGTTTGATTCCTGTGTTAAAAATTAACCATTTTGAATATTGTCTGCAAAGGGGGGGCTTCAAAGGAAACAACCTTTTATGTGATCCTATAAAGCATCTCTTATCTTAGTTGTAAAAAATAAAATGTAGTTAAATTGTAGTTAATGCAAATACTGCCCAGAGTGGCTTAAGTAAGTTGAAGGTCTGGCTAAGATGAATATTATTAGAAAATTAAAAGTCATGCCAGAAGATGTCCCATAAAGCGAAAACCAACATACCTCTCAACATCAATTACAAATGAAACATTTTTGGAGCTGTGCCAAAACTAATACCAGTCCAAGCACAGACTATGCTGTAGCAAATACAATAATGCCACTTTGAAATGAAGTTTGGGATATGCTGGTGTGAAGCAAACTTACAAAGAGTTCTTAAATACTTGAAGTTCTTACAATGACTGAAATCTTGATTAGTAAATGAAAATGAATCAATCAGTGAACCGTCAGTGGGAGATCAAAAACATGTACAGAAGCAAAATAGACAGTAACATGTAGAGATACTTATTTTCTGGTATTATCAGAGGAAGAACTTTTTCAGCTAAATGAATCATTCACATAATTGAAATTTACCCTATTCAGTGGCTCAATAATTTTCTGTTTTAACCATTTTTAATGGCTATCATTCTAAAGTGAATTAAATACCTCTATGCCTTAAAAACAAGAGGTACTGAGCATGCTGTCAGTCTTCTTGGATGACCTTGGGTCAAGCAGATAAAGGTAATGAAAAAAGAGCCTAATATTTAAATGAACATAAAATAAGGATCCTCTAATTATTAACTTTGAATAAGTTATTGATGCCTTGAATATTTGCTTTCTTACTTCTCGCTATAACAGGATCTAAAAATATATACATTATAATGTTGATAAGAATTAAAAATTTAAGATATTTAAAGATTACTGGAATAAAGTAGGCATTATAAAATGGTTAGTAACCATTTTACCACGACATGTGATATCTTTATCAGTTATTGAAACTATTACTTAAGCTGTAAAACAAAAAAATTAGAACAAAAACAGAGTAAACACAAAATTAGTAGAAGACAAGACATAACAAAAATAAGAGAACTAAATGAAAATGGAAACTACAAAAAAATTACAAGGGATCAATGAAATATAAATTTGGCACTATGAAAACATACACAAAAGTGACAGACCAGTAGGTATTTTAACCAGGAAGAGGATTCAAATGAGCTCAAATAGAAATGAAAAGGAGATATTACAACTAATACCACAGAAATGGAAAAGATAATCTAAGATTACTATGAACACCTCTATGAACACAAACTAGAAAAATCTAGAGGAAATGGTTACATTTTTAGAAACAACCTCAAAAGTTTGAACCAGAAAGAAATAGAAATCCTGAAAAGACCAAAATGGAGTAGCAAGATCAAATCAGAAAACAAAATATCCCTCCCCACAAAAGCATACCAGGACCAGATGGATTCATAAGTCAATTCTATCAGACCTACAAAGGAGAACTTCCCAAGCCTGACTAGAAGTAGATCCATCGAGCTACTTCCGTGTAGCAATGACTCAGCAAGGCCCGGCCTGAAACTGCCTCTACCTAGATACAGCCAACGTGGTACCATGCCATTGGCCCAACCCTGTCACGCACCTCATCCCCCGCCTTCTTTCCCC
>CAUYPK010135369.1:0-39630 GCA_963574355.1 Loris lydekkerianus
AGCAACACAATTATTGACAAGAAGGGCCTTAGGATCCAGATGATTTAGAAAAAAAAAATGTGCAAAAAGTAGATGATAATTTTGGGAAAAATAGAGGGATCTTTGGACTGGAATATCAGTGAATTTGATGAATGTTTCTAGATGTCATGTAAAAAAAATGCTTAATTCAATAATTCTGAAGACAGATCAGTTACAGGTTATGACAAAGATGGCAATATTTGAGGTGGAGTGAGGGAAAGAGTCGTTAACAGGTCAATTATTATTTTTGTTTTTGCAGTTTTGGCTGGGGCTCGGCCTGAACTAGCCACCCTTGGTATACGGGGCCGGCCCCCCACTCCTTGAGCCACAGGCGCCACCCCATTTACTTAATTTTTAAGACATTTATGTTCTACACTTGGTAAATTTGACTTGTACCCTTGCAATATGCTCCATAGGTGTGGTCCCCTCCCTCTGTCAAACGATGGCTACTTTTGATCTGTGACAGCAGAGCCGGGCAATTCTAAGACAACAGAGACCCTTTGGCCTAAACAGCTGACATTTTCTATCTGGCTACTTTGCAATTTGCCAATCCCAAGATTAAACTAAACATCTGATAATTATCTGAGAAATATAAAGTTGGGGGGGGAATAGTATAAATGAATGAAAATCCTAACTAAGTTTAGAATCTAAAAAGGATGAATCAAGTCAGCAGTAGGGCACCGGCCACATACACCAGGCCTGCCCAACAGCAATGACAACTACAACAAGAAAATAGCTGGGCATTGTGGAAGTCATCTGTAGTCCCAGCTACTTGGGAGGCTGAGGCAAGAGGATCGCTTGAGCCCTAGAGTTTGAAGTTGCAGTGAGCTGTAACACCACAGCACTCTACCGAGGGTGACATAGTGAAACTCTGTCTCAAAAAAAAGGCTTAAAGCAAAGAATAGTTGTTGTTTTTTTTCTCTTTGACACAGCCTCAAGCTGTCGCCAGGGGTAGAGTGCCAAGGCATCACAGCTCACGGCAACCTCCAACACCTGGGCTTAAGCAATTCTCTTGCCTCAGCCTCCCAAGTAGCTGGGACCCCGCCTCAGTAGAGGCACCTGCCTCAATGCCTGGCTGTTTTTTGGTTGCAGCTGTCACTGTTTGGTGAGCCCAGGCAGGGTTCGAACCCACCAGGCTCAGGTGTATGTGGCTGGCGCCTTAGCCATTTGAGGCACAGGAACAGAGCCATTAGTTTCTTTCTTTCCTTTTTTTATTATTTTGAGGAGGCTGAGGCAAGAGAAACTCTTCAAACATTAAGAGGGTAATGTTTAAGGCACTGGCCACATACACTTGAGCTGGCCACCTACAACCCAGCAGCCTGGTGCATGTGGCTGGCCACTGAGCTACAAGTGCCGAGCCTTTAAGCCTTTTTAAGAACTTTTTGATTACTTAAGTTATATTCAGGAATTACTTTGATAAAACAAAAAAATGTTAAAACAATTGAGCAGAATGCACCACTATTCAGATTAGTGGTGACTAAGCAGGGTCACAGGTTCCTATGTTATGCCGGGAGCCATGAGGGATGTCTGTAGGTTCAGGTCACCCTTCATCCCTGCTCTTCCTCCTTAGGTCTTCACTCTTCCAGAATTACCACCCAAGTGGTCCCTAGAGAAGTACCATCTCCCTTCTCTTCCTCAGGCCAGACAGCAGGAAGGGATAGTGGGCAGAAGGCAACCCTCAGCTTACTGCTGCCAGCCCCACACCTGCTGCTCTAACCGGGCAGCAGGCAAATCCCTCCCATCCCAGACACCAGGTCCTTGCCCACTGTCAACTATCTCAGCATCACTGCTTCCTGGATGGCCTCAGCCATCTCAGGCCAACAATGTCCAAGAGGCCAACCAAAGTGCTGGTTCCCTGGCTTGGGACCCAACCATAGGACCTACCACCACCACCACCACTGAGCACAGCTAGGAGGTAGCAGCCAGGCCCCCACTCAAGGTCCCACCCTTCAAGGACCACAGAACAGCCACAGCAGAGCACAGAGACCTTTGCTAGTTTTCAACCAAGCTTTTAATGAAAAGATCATAAAATAACAGTTTCTCATCGCTGTACATTAAGACTGCACGCTTCTGAGTGGAGAGGTCAGTCATGGTGAGTCGCCTTTCTCACGACACTGGATGGCTGCGTGCTTGCAGCTCTGACCTGAATTATCCAAAATGTGACGAGTGACAGTGGCCAGTACAGGAGTGCGATCCTGATACCCCTCCCCTTTTCTGGGAAGGGCATAAAACAGGACATGATCCCTCTTCCAGTTCCAATTAAACAAAACAGTTATAACCCCCCTCCCACCTCCCCCTCGAGGTATTTGCAAGAATGAGCCAGTGCCCAACCAGGGCCCCCCCCTGGAAGTGGGAGGAAGCTAGTGATGGGTGGGGGACAGAGAGGCTCCCCTCAGCACCTGGCCCCATGGGGTCCCACCAAGTGGAGGGGGAGCCCTGGGGAACCTCCCTGCCCGAGTGAGGTCTGTTATGCAGCATTTTTGAGGTCAATAAATTACAGCAATAAATAGCAAGGTGAGGTAGGGGGAGAAGTTCCTGATAGAAAATTAAAGTGGGGTGACTGAAGCTGGGGCATCTGAGGAAGGAGGTCCTGGGCAGCCTCAATTCCCACAGCTCACACCCACCCCCAGCTTGGAATGTCAGACTGAGGCTCTGGTTAGGTCCTCCCATCCCCTAACTCCCGGCATCCAATTCACAGGTTCAAGGTCTGCCCCAACGTGATTCTGGGCAATAGGAGGACCCTGGTCCCTTCACGTGGGGTAGGGGGAACACTGCAGGGCGGAGAGAGCCCTTGTCTGCTCTTATAAGGCCTGGCGCCTTTGGCTTCTATCCCCCAAGCCTGGGGGGTGGACGGATGCAGCCTCCCACTCCCTGAGCCCTGACATTGAGGCTGACCAGGCCCCGCCTGACTCAGGACAGCCACAGGGGACAGGTGGGGTCCGCCTGCCCCGGCCCAGCCTAGATCGCACTCCTGCACAGAGGCCTGAGGACCAGAAAATACTGATGGGTGGGGGAGCAGGCAGGCGGCCCAGCGCCCCCAAGTGGTGACAAATGGGAAACGCACACAGCTGAGTGAGGTGGGAGAAGTCAGCGTGGGTTCGGACTGTTCATTTCACAGGCTGAGGTGTATGGCTATGCTGCGAGTCTCTGAGTTTCTTATTTGCTTAAAGGTTCATCTTTTCTTTTTTTTTTCCTTTTTTGCAATCCTGGAGGAGCCCCTGCCAGGGCCGGTCGCATGGGAACGTGCGGTGGCGGAGCCTAGCCTGCAGCTCACTCGCCCCAAGTCTGAGAAATAAATACATTCATCACTGCACAAACATATTGATACAAAAACAACACTGTTAAGAGTGTTTGCACCGTCTGTGTTGGTAAGAACCAGACCCAGTCAGCACACCTTCCATTGCCTGGGATGGGGATGGGGACTCCCCCAAGTCACCTGAGCTGTGCAAAGGTCCCGGCTTTTTGGCTTGAGTGGGACCCTCACATCAACCCACTCTGAGGGTCACGGGCAGAGCAGCAGGGGAACCCAAGCCCAGACTCGGGTCCTGTGGCCAGAACTGACGGCCACCCCCAGTACACCAGCTGGTCAGGACTACTATGGTCCAGCCAGGAGGTCTTGGGGGCTGGTCAGCACGGGCCCAAGCTCTTTGGTGCCAGCTGGGCTTGGAGAGGCCCTGGGAATGGAGATGAGGGTTCAGGTTAACCCAGGGAGGCTTCCAGCCCCTTCCCCAGCCCCCAGGGCTGCCTCTCTGTCCGTGAGCCACTCCAGGGCAACTCGCAAGGGTATCCAGCAGGAGGTGAGGATTCCCTGGGACTGGCCTCATAGCTGCTGAGGTCTGAAACTGTAAAAGCTTATGTAAACAATGAGATAAATATATTAGTATCTTTTTCTGAGCCCACTGAGGTTCCATACTCATTCAAAATGTGCTTTGGTTTAAAAAATAGGTTTTGTGAATTTGGGTATGAGCTTCTTTTTCTCTTTTTTTCCTTCTTTATCTTTCCTACATGACATCTGCTATTTTTTGTTTCCTGTTTCTCCGAAACATTCAGGAATTAAGTGACTAAAGCAGAGAACTGTAAGCCACCTTGGACTCCAACGGCCCAATTTTCTCGTGAGGCTCTTGACATCTGCACACACACACTCACAAGCATGCGCTCGACACGGAATCAAAGGAACAGAAAACAAAACGGTGTTGTGTTAGCCCCATCCCACCCCACAAACCCTTAAAATCTTAAATAGGAAACTAGTGTTTTGCTTTCTCATTAAAATACAGAAAAGGCTCGATACAATACTAAGGTGGGTACAATACTATGTCGCACAAACGTCATTGAGTGAGGGGGCCTTTGCTCCCAGTCCCTGAAGTTCTGCAAAGGAATCACCTACTTTACGAGTCACCTCACAGGATGTGGCTGCCCACGGCCCAGGAGGCCGCGCACGCGAGGCACGTGTACAGTCCCGTGCGGTACAGACTTTGTGTCGTGTGGCTTAAGTGCTGATGGAACGGGGTGGGGTTGGGAGAACAGGGGCCTAGAACACCCTGCCCCTTACTGGGAGGGTGTAGCCCGGGGGTCTCCTCCACTAGGTCCCTAGCCTGACTTGCTGGAACTCAAGATCTACAGTCTAGCACTCCCTTTCCCACCCAAAGGGAAGAGAGGCTGTCAGGGATAGGTGGCCACATGTGGGGGCTCAGCCAGGAGCCCTGGATTGGCCCAAGCTCCCTCACTCCCAAAACTCCTGCTCATCATTCGGTCCCTGAACTCAGGCTCTGTTTTAGCTGGAGGGTCTCTTGGAGGGGTGAGGGTAGGGGATGACTCTGGAATTTTTTGGTCTAAAATTAAAATAGAATGAAAACAAAAAGAAAGAAAAGCATGAAGCAGAAATGACGAGGATAA
This sequence comes from Loris lydekkerianus, assembly GCA_963574355.1. NCBI lineage: Eukaryota > Metazoa > Chordata > Mammalia > Primates > Lorisidae > Loris > Loris lydekkerianus. Next base: position 4,912 of record CAUYPK010135369.1, read on the forward strand.
AGCCTGCTAGCCCAGTCCCGAGGCTCCAGCTGGCCAAGGACAGCAGGACTGAGCACAGCAACTTCAGTCTGGCCTTGTGAGCCCAGATGCTGGCCCACAGGTGGTGCCCAGTCTCTCCCAGACTGCTCAGAGAGGTGCCAGTCCCATTCCCCAGGGGTAACGTGGCCCCAGGTGGCTCCTCCCGCCTCTCCCTGGCCAGGCTGGGCTGATGCTTTCTCAAGCTCAACCTCTTGCAGGCACTGGAGGGTGGGCAGGATGGGGGGGGGGGCTCACTTCCACCTCACCCTAGCCCTGACAAGGGACTGCAAACAGATGGCCCCCATCGTGGCTGCTCTGTCCTCAGTGCCTAGCACCTGGCCTCGTGTTGGGGGCTCACACCCTTTACCCCTGCCGAGATGCTCACAGGGAAAAAAGCACACATGAGCTGCAGGCATCCCTTTGGGTATCAGGGCCCAGGAGGGCGGCCCGTATCAGCCTGAGCCTGGCCAGCTCCCACAAATGGCTTCCTGGGCACACGAATCGGGAAAACAAAAGTGTCAAGGCCTACAACTGCCAGTCAGTCACCAGTGAATTGTTGTCATGAATTCAAGAGGTAGCAAAAGGTCAGAAGTCTCTCTACCTTGTTCAGTGAGGAAGGCGGGAAAGCGAAACATCTGTCCACACACTCGGTGCACACCACACACACGCAAACACACACGCACACACGCTCACGGAGAATGAAAACGAAAGTACCGACGGTCCTGGCCTCCCCCCACCCCCGGAATCCCAGACCTTCCAGTTCAAACAGTCACATAAACGTTACACTGGTTTTTCTCTTAAAAAACAAGTACCTCTAAACAAAGAATATTCCTTAGAAACTATAGGAAAAGCATTCTCTCTCCTGAGGCAGCCGAGGCAGGGCTTGGGGACCAAGGAAGCCTTTGGGCAAGAAGGGCTTCTGGGGCCTGGAGAGGCGGGCTCGCCGGGCACCCCACAGCACTGGGCCGGAGGACACCCGGGAGGGACGGCTGCCCCTGTTACATTCAGTCTGCAGACCAGGCTCAGCTCCAGAGGGGCCAGGAAGAAAATATACTATTGTTTGTTTTGGTTTAAAAAAACAAAAATCAAAAAGGAAAAACAAAAGAACAGATCAGTAGAAATTAACAGCAACATAGGCCCAGAGGGCTCTTTAGTTGTAGAGAGGTAGGCGGTGGGGTCACCCTGACTGTCCCAGCGCCAGGGAGCAGTGCTGCCCTGGCTGGAGGTGGGGGAAGGATCTTCCCCCCAGCACCTGCTCCCCGCAGAGCCAGGGCCTGCAGGCCGCACACAGACACAGCACAAGCACACGCGCACGCACACAAACATGGCCCCAGCCTCGGCAGCCCTGCCCCTCAACTGCACAGGGGCTCTCCCTTCTCCAAGCCGGCCTGCAGCAAAGGGACTAGGTCCCAGAGGCCCACGTGGCCCACGCCCAGGGGCCCTGTGGCGGCCTTCGCAGGAAGAAGGCCCGGGCGGGATGGGGAGGTAGAAGGCAGGGCGCCCCGGCTTCCCTCCTCTCGGCTCCACTTGGTACAGACTGAAGATTAAAGCTCTGGGTGTGGGCAGGCTGGGCTGGAGGGGCCTTCCGCCGTGCCTCCTCCTTGGCCTCCTCCTGTGGGTTCCCGAGGGGCGAGTCTGGGGGCGCCCCGTCTTTGGCTTCTAGGAGGGGGAGGTGTGCATGCGCAGGTGGCTGATGAGGTTGCGCTGCTGGGTGAACTTGCCCCCGCACAGCTGGCACTCGTAGGGCTTCTCGCCCGAGTGCACGCGCATGTGCTCCGTGAGGCGGTACTGGCGCGTGAAGCGCATGCCGCACTCGTCGCAGGCGAAGGGCTTCAGGCCCAGGTGGCTGCGCATGTGGCGCGTCATGGTGCCGCGCTGGGTGAACATCTTGCCGCAGATGTTGCAGGGGAAAGGCCGCGTCAGCCAGTGCGTCTTCTCGTGCTGCCGCAGCGTGGCGGGGTCCTTGTAGGTCTTCTCGCAGACCGAGCACTTGAAGGGCCGGGGCTCGGCGGCGTAGGCTGCGCTGGGCGCAGACAGGTCCTCGGCCTCCTCCTCGGCGCCGCCGCTGCCCGTCTCGTAGGCACCCTCCTCCTTGATGAACAGCTCCTCCTCCGTGTGCGTCTCCACGTGGGCGTTGAGCTGCTCGGAGCTGGGGAAGCCCTTGGCGCAGGGGATGCAGACGTACAGGTTGTCCCCGTAGGGAACCGTCTCGTAGCCCTCCTGCCGGAACAGGTAGTGGGCGCCGCCCTCGCTCCCGCTCTGCCCGCTGTCCTCACTGCCGTCCTTGCCGTTCTCCTCCTCTTCCTTGCAGGAGTAGGGGGGCTCGCCGTAGGGCCCGCTGGGGCCACTCCCGCTGGCCAGGATGCCGTTGGGAACCCTGTCCCCAAGCCCCTCGACCTCCTCCCCGGGGCAGGGGCCCTTGGGTCCCGCCTCTCTCCGCTCAAAGGGGGAGCCCGCGGCCGGGTCCTTCTTGCTCCACTCCTTCTTACGGGCCGAGTGCCGGAGGCTCTTCCGGGGCTGCCCGCCAGACCCCTCCAGGAGGCTCAGGTGGCTGTCCTCGGTCCCCTCCAGATCCATGGGCTCATCAGGGGTGCCCCCCAGCTCGGAGTAAGAGGCACTATTGGCAATAGGAGGGGCGGAGGCCGAGGGGGGAGAGCCGTGCTGACTGTCACTAAGCTGGGCTGGGTCGTCAGGGGTGAGGTGGGGCCCAGGGGTAACAGGAGGCAGGGGTGGGCTTTTCTTGGACAGGTCCAGGCCCAACTCCTGCTCACAGCCCCCGCTGCTCCCGTTGGTGCTGCTACTGCAGCCCCCCAGGCCCGCCTCCCCGCTGGCTGGGCAGATAGCGCGGCCCAGGCCATGCACGCTCTCCTGGTTAGAGCTACCCAGGAAGAGCTCGTCATCTGAGCCTTTGGCCTGGGGGAGCTCCTGGGGGGCATGGGCCCCCTTGCGCCCGTCCACAAGCCCAGGATATCGGGCCTGGATGACAGAGGCAGTGGATAGCCGCTGGCTGCGGGGGGGCCGCCCCATGCCAGCAGATCCCACCCGCCCAGAGCCAAAAGGCTTACCGGCTCGCTTAAGTTTGCGCCGGCAGAGGGCTGCCAGCTCAGGCAGCTGGAGGTAGCTGGCAGCAGTGAGGAGAGTGCTGAAGTTGGGCTCGGCTGGCTGGTCGCTGGGTAGCAGCTTGCCAGTGTAGATAAAGTCCAGGATCTGCTGGAACACTGTGGAGCTGACCATGTCTGTGTCCAGGTTGATGAGGTTATCGTGCAGGACCAGGGACTTAAAGTAGATGCTGCTGGCAGCCAGGACGTTCTTGTGGGCCCGGAAGATGGAGTTCTCCACCATGATGATGACATCACACAGGAAGCCCTTGGTCCTCTGCTGGTTCAGCTGCAGCAGGAGCTGCTTTGAGTGGCTGGGCAGCTCCATATCGGGCCCCATGTCCCTGCGCCCTGCCCACGTGTACCACCTGTAGGCAAACAGGCACCCACACTTTAGTTCACCAGAACAATTGTGCTGGGGTCCTGGGGCAGGGTGGGACTTGATGTGGCACCCAGAGGGGCTTCAGCTCCCACCCGGCACCTGATCCCCACACACAGCCCCCCAGGCACGGTGTACAGGGAGGGACTCACATGCCTGCCACATGTAGGTGCCATACACATATCACCTCACTGAGGACTTAGGCTGTCAAAGAAGGGACAGAGACCCTCATCCCACCTGCGTGGATGAGGGAACAGAGGCTGAAAGTCATGAGGGTGCCAAGTAGAGACACTGGGATTTGCACTGGACCTGACAGCCCAAGCTACCATCTCCGCACTAAGAAAGTTGATCACACACCCACAGGGACCAGCAGGGGACCCAAAAATGACCAGCAAGTGGCTTTTACACCCCAGGAACCAAGAGCCCCTAGGGTGAACTGAACACTCCTGCCTGTTTGTAGCCTATCTTCCCAGCTTTCAAGACAAGATGGAAATCTGGATTCTCATGCAAAATCTCCAAATGCTAAATGAAGATGCCTTTTTTAGATACTGTATGGCCCAAATCAAACCATCTGCTAGCCTCTACTCCACGATGCTGCCTTGCAGACAACCTGAGAGGCTGCCTAAGCTTTAGCATTAGCCAGAAGTCGTGGTGCTGCCTCCCAAAGGCTGCAGCCTGCCTGCCCTGGGCCACCCCCTTCCTACAGCCCACTCCTCCCCTTCACCTCTGCGTGGGCACCAAGCACCTCTCCAGCCTGGACCTCCAGGTGCCAACCCACTGGCATCACATGGACCCTATGTCCTTTCTAGGAAGGGCAATGCCATGTGTACCTGGGTAAGATGGCTGGCTGGCCTCCGCCAAATAAGATTGGCACAGAAGCTGACTGCGGTCATGAAGCAACAGTCAGGTGCGGTGGCTCACACCTGTGATCCCAGCACTCTGGGAGGTCAAGGCAGGTGGATTGCTTGAGCTCACAAGTTCAAAACTGGCCTGAGCAAGAGTGAGACCCTGTCTCTAAAAATAGCCCAGCATTGTTGTGGCAGGCACCTGTAGTTCCAGCTACTCAGGAGGCTGAGACAAGAGAATCACTTCAGCCCAAGAGTTTGAGGTTGCTGTGAGCTGTAGTACATGGCACTCTACTAAGGATGACAAAGTGAGACTGTGTCCCCCCCCCCCCCAAAAAAAAGCAACAAGCATGCAGGCATGCTGTCCCCTGGTACAGTGGCAGAGTGCAAGTGGGCCTCCAAGGGCTTGCTGCTCCTGACCATGCACCCCAAGGCAGGGCGATCCTATTCTCAGTGGGGAGAGCAAGGGCAGTGCAGCCTGGTATGGACACTGAGGAGGAGAGAAATGCAAGGGAAGAGGAAGGACCACAGCCAGCGGTGCCCGGAACAGCACTCAAAGTCATCCTCCACCCCAAGTTCAGCTCCCAATTATAGGAAACAGCACCCAGCTCCATCTGCACATCTGCCAGAGCGTTGGAGAGCAGCTCAGCAGAAAAGGGCACTAAGCCAGGACCAGAGAAGGCAGACGGTGTCCAGGTGGCCCCACGGGATTCCACAGGGCAGAAGGCCAATGGAGACAGGAGCAGGAGGAACCACAGGGAGCTCTGCTCCATGCAGTTCAGGGTCCAAGCTCTGTAAACAACCCTGCCACTCTGATCCTCCCCCACCAGGATCTCCTGCCTCTCCTGGAACAGCCATTCCTGCCTCCCAGGGGGACAGAGCCCTAGAAAGTTTCCCACCCTATCCTTTCTTCCCAGGACAGAAACACTCTTCCCAACACGGACACCCCGAAGGCCTCAGAGCTCAGAGTAAGGACACAAGGGTGCAACATGGCCCCGGACTCTGGCACTCAGCACCTGCAGGGGGTGTTCAGTGGCTGAAGGCTTTGGGAACCAATCCTCTTCCACTCTCTCCCCCATAGAGCCAGCCAGGCAAGGATAAAAAGCCCAAGGCGTGGCTTCCACATTGGGCCCTGGACACCCAGCCCCAGGCTCTCTCCATTCTGTCCAGTGCTGTGCACACACAAAGGATTGTAGGACAGGACAAGGGGAAGGACAGCTACTGGGCTGTGTGTACCACCTAGAAAGCCCTGGGGAGAAGGCATGGACAGTGGTCCCCCCTCCCCCACACCTCTCCAACAGCCTACCGGAGTGCCAGGGGCCCAGACACCATGTGAGCAGCAGCCAGCGGGGGCAGCCTCCTTGAGCACGTGGCCTTCCTGGGGGTGCATCAATGCCTGGTCACCTGGGGAAAAGACAGACAGGGTCACCCAGAGAGATGTCAGTGAGGGAGGGAACAGGGCCCTCATTTCCAGAAAGGCTTGGCACTTAGGCCAGCCCACAGAGACAGTGGCCACAGTGCCCCAAAGATGGCAACGGGAGGGTGACGACCCCAGGAGCAGGCCTGGGGAGCAGGGTGGACACCAAACCTCCCCCCTTAAGACACACACACACAGAAGATTTAGGACACCGCAGGGGCTACGTAGGCCTGGGGCCGCTGGTGGCAGGCACACAATTCCTGGCAGGCAGGGCAATGGCAGGAGGCCTGGGCAAGGCCCTTCTCAGGCTGGCCACATTTACATAACAAAAGGTCAAAATTGGAGCCACTTGTGCAAGGGCTATTTATAAGAACCAGTCTCAACCGCTTCTGGCTCCCCTGCCTCAGCCCTCCAGGATCTGCTCTTACCCCCTCCCTGCCAGCAGGGCCCAGCCCCCTCCAGCCTGGCCTGGCCTGGCCTGACCACATGGCCTTGCCTCTTCAGCAAGAGGCTTCACTGCCGAAGGGCTCACCCAAGCTGCAGGCTTGGCTTTTCGAATACCAACCCACCTAAACTGCTGGCAGCTGCAGCCAGATGAGGGCAGGCTCTCTCTGTCAGAGCTTTGGTCCTGCAGGAAGACCTGGAGGTTCTGGGCCTGGCACCCAGCAGGGGCCAGCTGAGCTCCCTTGGAATGGAGCCAGGGGTGGGGAAGGGGGCCTGCAGCAGCCCAGCCCATCCCTGCCTGCCCTTCCCCCACTCCACCCTCTACCCTCAGGCCAGGGAGGCTCAGCAGGTCCCACAGGAATGTGACCAGACCCGGGGTGCCGGCCTGTGGCTGGGAGGCCTGGCTTCAGCCTGTCAGCTGTCTCTTCAGCCCCTACAGCAGCTCCTCTCTAGGAGAGGGTCCCCAGGGGAGGGGCACATGACCTGCCCAGGATCCCACCAAAGGCCCAGAGGGCAGCAGAACCAGCTCTGTAGGTATAGAAGCCTAAGATCATCCCTGTTGAGTGAGGACTAAAACCAGGCTACAGCCATGGACAGCTCTGTCAGCCTTAGAAGGGAAGCAGAGGCCACTATGATTGGCCAGGAAGCCGGGGCAGCACAGCACACTGGAACTGACCAGCCACCAGCACGAACACCTGTGTGGCCAGCAGACCACCTGCCAGACCCTGTAGCTGGGGGTCACCTGCCCTTCTCCAAGGTCAGGCCAGCTACCACACCCTGTGTAGGGAGCGTGTGGCAGAAGTACTCCCAGGCACTTGAGTGCCACAGAGCTGGTTCCCTGCCACGGGTCCCCACCATGCCACCCTGCCAGGCACTTCACCAGTCCAGGTGAGGACCAATGTCTCCCTCCCAGCCAAGGAAGGGCGAGTGTCAGATGTGACACTAAGCAGGACAGGGCAGGGCTGGCCTCCCTGTACCCTCCCTGCCAACCACACCTAGGGGAGGCCAAATCTTGGCCGCCACCATGTCAGTGAGTAGCGATGGATCCTCACCCCATGAGTGGGGTCCCCACACCACTGCTCTGCTCTTCCCAACCCAAATGACAACAGCTGGAGAACTGCACCCTGCCCACTCACCGTGGGACATGACAGCCGTAAGCACCCGCCCCGAGAGGCCCAGCCTGGAAGCTCTAAGTAATACAGCTTTAGGGCTCGCCAAGGAAGCTGGGCCCAGGGGCTGGTGCCCCGCCCAGGCAGCAGACAGACTAGGCTGGGATGAGGACACTGCCTGGCATCCAGCAGCTCCTGGCAGCAGGCCCAGGCTGTGTGCCTATCAGCCCCAAGGACAGCACGCCTGGCCCTGGCCTACTGCCCGCCTAGAGCACTGGCTCCCAGGATGCCTGGGATCTGGGGCAGTGGGGCAGTAGGCCCGGGCTGGCTGGGCCATCCAGGTTCTCTAAGGCTGCAACCCAGCCCCTCCCAGGGGTCTGGGGAAGGGCAGAAAGGGTGGCACAGAACCTGCCTCCTTAGGACCCCCTCGGTCCCAGGCTTCCTCTGTGGGTAGAAGAGTTCCCAGTGGCTGAGCCCAGCAGGGAAGGACAGGACACCGCCCACTAGGCAGAAGCTCAGCTCAACTTGTGAACACGTTAAGTTGTGGTGGAAGGAACAAGACGTCTGTGGTTTACTGCCTCCTTTTCTTGCCCCCCTGGTCCCGCAGAGGCATATCCCCCACACTGAGGGAAGGCCCAGGGCCCAAGACAAGGACTGGGGCGCACTGTGATACCCCAGTCTTTTAAGGGAAGGCCTGACATGCAGAGCTAGGCTGGGCCAAAGCCCCCACACCTCCCCTCCAGCTGCACCTTCCCTGTCCGCCCTCCACTCCGGTAAGGCGGCTGCTCTGGAAGGCCCAGCCTGTGGAAGTACCTTGGGGGCAGCACACCCAATAGCTACATGGTTATCTCTGCAGTGGGATTATAAGAAAATCACAGTGTGTGCAGGTTTCTGTAATATTCCAATTTTAATAACTATGCATTACTTTTTAAAGTACTTAAAAAAGGCCAGTTGCGGTGGCTTACCCCTGCAATCCTAGCACTCTGGGAGGCTGAGGCCAGTGGATTGCCCAAGCTCAAGAGTTTGATACAAGGCTGAACAACAGTGAGACACCATCTCTAAAAATACCCAGGTGTTGCGGCAGCGCCTATAGTCCCAGCTACATGGGAGGCTGAGGCAAGAGAATCACTAGACCCCAAGAGTTGGAAGTCAAAGGAAGAGCAGAGGGTAGAGACTGGGCTTCCTGCACCCCTCATGGCCCTCACCACTGCCTGACCTTAGAGCAGCACCCCCTGGGGCCCACTGGCCCAGGGTCCCATGCAAGCTGAGGCCTCACTTCCCTCAGGCTAGAGGCTTTAAAAGTCCACACAGACATAACTGCCAAAGTTGCTGTGAGGTATGACGCCACAGCACTCTACCGAGAATGACACAGTGAGACTCTGTCTTAAAAAAAAACATTAAAAAGAAAGCATAAATGGCTCAGAACTGTAGCTCAGCGGCTAAGGCGCCAGTCACATACACTGGAGCTGGTGAGTTTGAACCCAACCAGAGCCTGCCAAACAATGACAACTACAACAAAAAAAAGTAGCTGGGCGTTGGGGTGGGTGCTTGTAGTCCCAGCTGCTTGGGAGGCTGAGGCAAGAGAATTGTGTAAGCCCAAGAGTTTGAGGTTCCTGTAAGCTGTGTCTACTGGGGGTGACATAGTGAGACTCTGTCTCAAAAAAATAAAAAAGCATAAATGATGCAGGGACCAGGATGAATCTCCTAGTCATTGTGCTTAGTACAAGAAAGCTCTCACAAAGGGTGCAGACCGCACGCCCCCACACATAGCAACTCTAGAAAAGGTGAAACCCAAGTCAAGACAGGTGTGGGGGTGAGGTGAGGACAGCCTGAGATGGGACAGGAGGAATTTTCTGGAGTGAGGGCAGTTCTCTGCTGCTGGGAGTCCGGGTTATAATGGATGCCTCATCAAAGCTCATTAAGAGCCACACTGAAGACCTGAACTCTTCACTGCATGTAAATGTCACCTCCATGAAACAGAACACTCCCATGTCCTCTCCTCTTCCCTCCAGAGAACACCAGCTAACATTTACTGGGTGCTGCTGTCTGCCCAGCCACCTGCCCTATCCATGTGCTGTGTCATTTGATCCTCAGGGCCATCCAGGAGCTGCATGCTTGGCCCCCATGTTCCCCACATGAGGCAGCGCCTTCCCGTAATCCTGCTGAGCCTCTACTCCATGGCCCATGGTGTGGAGGGATGTCATCTTTAGCTGTGGACACAGGAACCCCCACCCACTTAATTTCCTGACTGGCACTGAGCCCAAGGGCAGAGCAGCCTCGAGGAGACCTGGTCCATCTCTTCCAGCTCCTCCTCGCAGGCTAGGCAGCCCTTAGCACATCTCCAGAGGGCAGTCAAACCCCAGGCCAAGAACTCCCTTCATGTTCTCTCCCCTGGGGCATCCAAGATTGCTTCACCCACCCACTGCCCCAGCTCTCACTAGCCAAACACCCAAAGGGAAGAGCAGAGGGTAGAGACTGGGCTTCCTGCACCCCTCATGACCCTCACCACTGCCTGACCTTAGAGCAGCACCCCCTGGGGCCCACTGGCCCAGGGTCCCATGCAAGCTGAGAACCCACTTCCCTCAGGCTAGAGGCTTTAAAAGTCCACGCAGACATAACTGCCAAGTCATGGAAGCAACCTAAACGCCCATCAACTGATGAATGGATCAACAAACTGTGGTATATGTATACCATGTAATATTATGCAGCCATTAAAAAGATGGAGACTTTACATCTTTTACATTTTACCTGGATGGAGTTGAAATATATTCTAGGCTCAGCGCCTGTAGTTCAAGCGGCTAAGGCGCCAGCCACATACACCAAAGCTGGCAGGTTCAAATCCAGCCCAGGCCTGACAAACAACAATGACAACTACAACCAAAAAATAGCTGGGCATTGTGGCAGGTGCCTTTAGTCCCAGCTACTTGGGAGGCTGAGGCAAGAGAATCACTTAAGCCCAGGAGTTGGAGGTTGCTGTGAGCTGTGATACAACAGCACTCTACCCGAGGGTGACAGCTTGAGGCTCTGTCTCAAAAAAAAAAAAAAAATAATAATAATAATAATAATAATATATCCTATATGTAAAGTATTGCAAGAATGGAAAGATGAATATTACTCCATACTAATATGAAATTAATATATAAACAATTACACTGTTCCTAAGAACAATAAAACACTGTTATAGTCCAGTTTGTGGGTACAGGGAAGAGGGACGGGGAGGACGTATGACAGAAGGAGGGAGGGCAGGAGATGGCTTAATGTGCACACTGTGAGGGTGTATAACACGCCCCCTGGGTGAGGGGCTCTTCTACAAATGGAACTTTATCCTGGAAGTAAGAACAATGTAACCTAAATATTATACCCTCATATTACTTTGAATAAAATTTAAAAAATAAATAAACAACATAGACTCAGGGGCTCGGTGAGGAAGCTGGAACAGGGTCACCACGGCCTGTCTTTCTAGTACCACACAGAGGGCAGGAGAGCACACTTTGGCCAGAATCTTTCAGAGGCTGGGAGAGAGTAAAGGTTTTTTTTGTTTGTATGTTTTTGAGACCGAGTCTCACTATGTCACCTTTGGTAGAGTGCGGTGGAGTCACAGCTCACAGCAACCTCAAACTCTTTGGGCTTAAGCAATTCTTGTGCCTCAGCCTCCCAAGTATCTGGGACTACAGGCACCCACCACAATGTCCAGCTATTTTTTTGTCACAGTTGTCACTGATGTTTAGTTGGCCCAGACTGGGTTTGAACCTGCCACCTCGGTGCATGTGGTTGGCGCCATAACCACTATGCTACGGGCACTGCCTGAGAGAGAAAAGTTTAAGATGACAGTGGTCTCTGCTAAGGTAGAGCGGCGAGGAGGACCTCATCCTGGTGGGTGTTCCCCCAAGAGCCTAGACACCAACCTGCCCAGAGGCTTGGCCTGAGGCGGCCAGGCACTCCAAGACTGCGGTTAGGCCAGGCGTGGTGGCTCACACCTGTAATCCTAGTACTCTGGAACGCAGAGGCAGATGGATTGCTTGAGCTCAGGAGTTCGACACCAGCTTGAGCAAGAGCGAGACCTCATCTCTAAAAAAAAATCAATCTGGGTGGCATCTGTTGCTCAATGAGTAGGGCACTGGCCCCATATACCAAGGGTGGCAGGTTCGAACTCAGCACCAGCCAAACTACAACAAAAAAATAGCATGAGAATCACCTAAGCCCAAGAGCTAGAGGTTGCTGTGAGCTGTGATGCCAAGGCACTCTACCGAGGGCGACAAAGTGAAACTCTGTCTCTAATTAAAAAAAATTTTTTTTAATTAGCCTGATATTGTGGCAGGTGCCTATAGTCCCAGCTACTTGGGAGGCTGAGGCAAGAGGTTCACTTGAACCCAGGAGTTTGAGGTTGTTGTCAGCTAAGACTGCAGTCACTGGGCCTCTGCATGGTTTTCTCTGGGGGCCGGGCTGGCAGCCCTGCCTCTAGCAGATAGAAGCACACTCCATGCCCACCTCCCAGCCCCACAGTGGTGGCCAAACTCAGAGTATGGTTTCAGGCAACCCACCACTCCTGACCCCCACAGGCAGGAACCAGCCATCCTTGGAGACCACCAGGTCACCTGGATTGCATGCAACTCCTTCCAGCCCCCGCTGAGCCAGGATGGAGGCCTGAAGAGAAGGGTGAAGACCAGCAAAAGGCAGGCAAAAGGCAGGCCTCCAGGGATCCTCCTCCTCCTCCTCCCTCCCTGCTGGCCACCCCCTACTTCCCAAGGAGGGGCTTCCTGCAGGAGGCTCTGCTAGGGCCTGGGGAGAAGCGCCTGCCCAGCCCACCCAAGGCTCCCAGCAGGAGATGGCTTCTTTCACTTTAACTACCCCCTGGCCAAGAAAGAACCCCTTGCCAGAAATAACAGAGAACAAGGGCCACCCTCCAGCCAGCTCAAAACAGCTGAGAGTGAGCAGGCCATCCACATCCTGCCAGAAGTGTCCCTGCCAGGGGGAAGGATAAGCTGGGCCAGGCACAGAAGCAGTGCTGGACAGGGCAAGGCCACCAGGCAACATCACAGCCTAGAGGGAAAGCACATGTGACCGGTGTCGGAGAGGGCAGGTACGCTGCCACGGCTCCCAACCAACCCATGTTTGAGGTCATGTGACCGATGTCGGAGAGGGCAGGTACGCTTCCACCGCTCCCAACCCATGTTTGAGGTCAGCATCCACCCTGGTCCCAGACCAGCCCCACCATGGTAGCCTCAGTTTCCAGCTGTGGTCTACTATACACACTGCCTCTCCCCAAAGGGCTCCTAAGCCCAGGAGAGATTACGTGGAGGGTAGGATGTGGCAGGGCAGGAAGCGGACCAGGACCCAGAAGAACCCCCAGGTGCAGTCTCTAGCCCCATCAATGAGCCCTGCACAGTCAGGAGCGTAGGACACCACTCATCCTGTCCCCACTGCTTGAGTCCTCCTCATGAAGACTCAATGGACAAGGGGGGTTCCAATGGGGCCACTGCTGCAGGTTGCCCTCTGTCACAGCACCATGCCAGATGGTAGACCCCACAAGTCTGCTCTCCATGAGCCCTCGCACGGGGGAGCAGAGCGACTCATCTCCACCTCCAGTTTCAGATAAAACAGCGGAAGTTCTTAAGACTAGGCAACTCGGTCAGATTGCCAGGCCAAGTAGGTAGGAGAGTGAAGACCAGCTGCCCGACTGGGGAGTGGGGGTCAGGCTTGCCCACCCCACTGCCAGGCAGGGCCAGGGATGCCACTCCACTCTGGCAGCTCCAAGCACTACAGACAGTGCTGCCCCCACACAGCTGGCATGCACCGCCTCCCTCAGCCCTGACACCACCTGCCTGTCCCCCACGGAGCCTCACCTGGGCTGCATTCTCCTGGACCCACACACAGGCATGGGGTCTGCAAGAAGTGGAACTCCCATCACACAGCCTGCTTTGGGTCCGGGCTGTGCCTGCTGCTCCACTGGAAACACCCCATCCTCTGTGACCTCTTGCCCTGTCCCTCAGGCATGGGATGGTGAAGGGTGGGGCCCGCCACTCTGGGCAAGCCCAGCCATGTAATCCAGCCCAGACCTGGATGCCGGCCAGCAGTGCCTGGCTCTTCTCCCAGATCGTCCTCCAGGAAAGCAACAGGCTCCACAAATGCCAGGAGCCTACCCTCCCTCCAATGAGGCTTCGGCGAAACAAACACCTGGGCACCACTCAGCATGCTGGTGAAATGGTGATAGGGACCTGGCCAACCACCTCCTTCTCTAACCCTTGGGCCAGCCCTGTTGCCCACAAGAAGGGAGGCAGTGCCCATCCCAGGCCCTAACGACTTCCTCAAGTATCCCCAGGTCCTACTTTAAACCTCATGCTGCTGCCCACAGCTGGGCCAAGCCCTGCCTGGTCCCCTGACCACCTGCCTGGTCCCCTGACCACCTGCCTGTGTTGCTCCCTTTTGAGAGGTGGGGAGGCTCCTAGGTGACAAACTAGCACGAGAAAATGGCTGAAAAAGACAGCTGCTGGGGGAGTGGGCATGGGACTGCCCTGCACCAGGTCCCTGACACCCCAACTGCTTCCCCAGAAGGCACAGCCTTGGTCCCCTCCTCCTCCCACCACTCCTGGCTTTACAGCCAGCAAGGAGTAAGGCCAGGATGATCTCAGAGACCTGCAGCTGGATGTCCCCCGCTGGTGCTGGCACACAGGAGGCCCCAGGCCTGGCACAAGTTCTGAGATGGGCCTGGCGAGAGGAGGTGGCCTGGCCAGGAAGAGAAGGACTCAGCAACAGCACAGCAGTAACTAGGTGGAAATTCCACATGCAAGGAGCCAAGAGGGCCCGCAGAAGCCTGGCTGGAAGGGGCTATCACAATCATCTAACCTGCCCCGGGACACCTTTAAGGGAGATAACCGAGTTCCTAAGGGAGGCACAAGGCAGGATGAGTCACACTGCCACAGCACCCAGCCCAGGGCGCCAGGAGAGCGTCTCCAACTTCACAATTTCAACACCAACTCTTGCAGCTAACAATTTCTTATGCCAATTTCTTAACTCTAAAAGAATTAAAAAAACAAAAATCTTATCATCTTCTATCATCATTACTCCATAAAGGAAAACATTTCAATAACCAAAGAACAGGAAGAGCTCCCTTTCCAAGACCATCTCAAGGATGGCTGCTGACAGACCTCCACCCACACTACGTCCTGGCCTGGAAAACGCTCCCAGGCAAGCTGGCACTAAGGAGTCTCTGCCCTGCCCACAGCATGGCAGAACCCCTGGCTGGGACAATACTGAGATGACATGCTGAAGGGAAATCAGAAAGAAAAAAAAAAAAAAAAAACATGAAATTTTAACACCAAACATTAGTCAAAAACTAAAAGAACATGTCCGGGGGAGGGGCCTGTGGCTCAATGCAGTAGGGTGCTGGCCCCATATGCCAGAGGTGGCGGGTTCAAACCCAGCCCTGGTCAAAATCTGCAAAAAAATAAAAATAAAAAATAAAAAAATAAAATAAAAGAACACGTCCAAGGGATGAAAGAGAAAGAGGATATTTTCAAATGACACTAGGGACTGTTCCGGAAAGAATAAGAACTTCAAAACCGGGCCGGGCGCGGTGGCTCACACCTATAATCCTAGCACTCTGGGAGGCCAACATGGGTGGATGCTTGAGCTCACAAATTCGAGACCAGCCTGAGCAAAAGCGAGACACCATCTCTACTAAAAATTGAGGCAAGAGGATCGCTTGAGCCTAAGATTTGGAGGTTGCACTCTACCCAGGGCAACAGCTTGAGACTCTGTCTCAAAAAAAAAAAAAAAAAAAAAAAAAAAGAACTTCAAAACCTCATCAGGAAAAGGACAGGTGAGACCAACGTTGGCCAGGCAGTAGGGCGCCAGTGGATGGCACCTTCCTACAGCCATGAGCACGCATGCTCACTGAAACATGCATGCTCTGGGCGACCCTGCTCCCCAAGGCCCAATGACCAAGCCGCTCCTGTGGCCAGTCTCAGAAGAGACAGCTGAGGGGGAAAGCAGTGAACACTACTGATCCTTTAGGATGAACCACATGAATTTGCCTCTCGCAGGTCAAAAGCAGTTGACTGCTAATTGCACACAGTTTTCCTCACATATAACACAGATGAGTCTCCAACCTGGCTGAGTGAGGAGGCCTGAGCCCAAGAGGCTCCACAGTGTCTGTTTATGAAAATGTTCCACTGACACACGGACGGGCATGGGGCCACAGAAGACTGAAAGAAGCTTCAGACACACGAGGGGCTTCAGGGGTGTGTTTCTCGTTCTGGATGCTCGTTACACGAGCATGCCTGTCAGTGAAGAATTCTGGGAGCTGAGCACCCGTCTCACATAGGCCGCACCCCATTCGGTATAGAGCACACAAGCCTCTAGGAGGGAAGCAGAGACCTGCTTGGTCCTGATCTGCAAGGGACACCCCTGAACCCTCAACTAATAACAATCCCAACCCAGGAAATGGAACCCTAGCAGGACAGCTGGCAAAGTCCAGGGGAGAATGCCCATGGTAAAAGAAGCAACTCCCACAAGCCAGCCAAGAACCCACAGGGACCTACAGACAACTGTTAACATCTCTCCTCAGCAGCAGACTAAGAACCATTTGATAATATTCCCACTGTCTAACAGACACGACAAAAGGAAAGGAAGTTCTTGAAACCCTGCAAGGCAAGGCGAGGCAGGAAGTTCAGAGCAGGACAGGTGAGGTCCATACCAGAGACCCCAACTTTTCCCAGCAAGGGCCTCCAGCAGGGCCTCGTGGCAGCCAGCTGGTGTGGCAGCCAGCTGGGTCTACCAAAGGGAGGAAGCCAAGAAGAAAAAGAGGCAAAGCCCTCAGGGATATGGGGTCAAAGGAAGCTGCTGGGGAGAAGGAAATGGCCCACTTGTTCCTGTGGGGGTAATCAATGCCCACGCCCTCCAACCTCAAACAAATGGCAGGGAGAGCTAGAGCCAAAGATCAAGGATCAGGCTTGTTTCACTCCAAATAGGGAAAAAAGAAAAAACAAAAAACTCAGAGGTACCTTGGACCGCCACTGGGAGTTTTATTTTTCTTTTTTTTAGAGACAGGTCTAGCAGTCAGCCAGGCTGGAGTACAGTGGC
The DNA here is from genome assembly GCA_963574355.1 of Loris lydekkerianus. NCBI lineage: Eukaryota > Metazoa > Chordata > Mammalia > Primates > Lorisidae > Loris > Loris lydekkerianus. Next base: position 21,303 of record CAUYPK010135369.1, read on the forward strand.
GTGATCACAGCTCAAGCGATGCCCCTTGCCTTAGGCTTCCCAGCAGCTGGGACTACAGGCATGCTCCACCACATCCAGGTTCCACTGGAGTTTTAAAAAGTAATTTTTCAGGCTCGGCGAGTGTGGTTCAAGCGGCTAGGGCACCAGCCACATGTACCTGAGCTGGCGGGTTCAAATCCAGCCCAGGCTTGCCAAACAACGATGGCTGCAACCAAAAAAAAACATGGCCGGGCATTGTGGCGGGCGCCTGTAGTCCCAGCTACTTGGGAGGCAGAGGCAGGAGACTCGCTTGAGCCCAGGAGTTGGAGGTTGCTGTGAGCTGTGATGCCATAGCACCCCACCCAGGGTGACAGCTTGAGGCTCTGTCTCAAAAAAAATAATTTTTCAGATCAAATGAAGAAACTGCCATGGAAAATATTGCAATCTATGGCTCTGTGCCTTTGGACCTCACAAAAGCCTGCAGGTGTGACACTTTACAGACATGCAGTCTCACCTGCCCACCAGGTAATGTGAAAGGGTCTAACAGAGAAGAGCACCCAAGAGCTCAGAAAGGGAATCAGGCAGAGGGAGGGATTCATTCATTCAGACTTGGGGGGAACACTCACAAAGTTTCGATGTACTTTTAAAACTATCTCAATGGTGCCTGAAGGATTAAAGAACTGGGTTTAGGGTGAGAAAACAAAATAAACAGGCACTCTGCCTGCAGAGAAGCTGCAGAAAAATGGGCTACTTAGGAGGCAGCACAAACAAAAACCCTGCAAAACACCCAAATGTTCACCGCCAGTAGGGTGGGTGATGGTGTGAAGAGATGCACAGCTGCGGACACTGGAACCACAGCTACCAGTGTCAAGAGGGCACAGTGCCTGGCCCAGTGCACAGAGAGCAAAGCCCACCTGGACAAGCAGCCGTTCTGTAGGATCAGACAAATGTGGGCACTGCCAAAGAAAAGCCAGGGAACGGCTGAGCTCCACTCAGAGCAGGCAGAAGCCATTTGGGGGGGAGGGTCTGGGGGAGGCTGTTTCTTCCATAGTGAGGGGAAGCGAGGGTGTCCCAATTAGTGGGGCCTTCAAGATTAATCAAATGGTGGATTTTTCCAAATACTTAATTTCCAAATTCTTTAAGGTGTGTGTACGTGTAATTTAAAGCCTCTGGTCAATACCTCTGTAAATAACTTTTTTCAGCACAATCTTTACGTCTACTAAAGAACCTGAGCCTGATCTGTATAGAAGTCCCAAAAGCAAGGGGGAAGGGGACAGGACAGCCTCCTGATCCAGGAAGGGGCCAAGAGGCTTATACAGCTAAGGGTTGCTCAAGGAGCACAAACTCATGCCCTCTGAGAGTCACCGGGGTCAGAGATCTGGCAAATGCAGCGGAGCTGCACATGTGGGCAAACCACAGCAAAGATGCAACATGAGGGCTCCGCTCTCTCAGGAGACAGCCAGAAACTACCAGTCTTCCCTAATGAGGCCTCTGTACCCTGGAGAGCACATGTGCCTGATGCAAAAGGAGCTGCCCAGGAGAGGGAAATCCTGGGGATCCTCCATCAAACTGAAGAGGGCAGGAGGGCAGAGTCAGAGCAACTCTAAGTGAAAAAACCAACCCAGGAACACAACTGCCCTCCGCAGCCCCTCCAGCGAAGCCCTATGTCCCTCGTGCCTTTGCCTCAGAGTCCAATCACCTCTGAGTTATCTTCCTCTAACACCCATGTCATTGAGCCACTCCCCTGCTTAAAGCTTTCAATGGATTCCCAAAGCTTGGGATAAAGTCCACACTCACACCCTGCACGTAGAGCTCTTTTCAGAAGGCACCAAGAAGCCCACCTCCCTCCTTTCACAGATGCACTTCCAAGAGCCCAGGCAAGCTGTTCCCTCTGCTGAGGGGACCTACTCATAAGACCAAGGCAAGAGAATCATTGGAGCCCAAGAGTTTAAGGTTGCTGTGAGCTATGACATCACAGCACTCTACCCAGGGTGACAGAGTGAGACTCTGTCTCAAATTAAAAAAAAAAAAGCGTTTACATTCCTAAAAATTAGTCAGGATCCCAGAGAGCCTTGCTTGTGTGGCATCTGTATCACTGTATTTGACGTTGTTACACTATGACAGTAGTGCCCCCTTAACTACTTTTCATTGGCTTCAGTTACCCATGGTCAACTACAGTCCAAAATAGGTGAGTAAATATTCTAAGAGAAAGGCACTGCATTCCACAACTTATAGTATAGAATACAGTTCCATTTTATTATCATGTGTCTCTTACTGAGCCTACTGTATAAATGAGCCTTCATCTCCTGTACATTTGAAACAGCACGGCTCAGCACCTGTGGCTCAAGCGGCTAAGGCACCAGCCACATACACCTGAGCTGGTGAGTTCGAATCCAGCCCGGGCCCATCAAACAACAATGGTTGCAACCAAAAAATAGTCGGGCATTGTGGTAGGCGCCTGTAGTCCCAGCTACTTGAGAGGCGGAGGCAGGAGAATTGCTTGAGCCCAGGAGTTGGAGGTTGCCGTGAGCTGTGATGCCACAGCCCTCTACCCAGGGTGACAGCGTGAGGCTCTGTCTCAAAAAAAAAAAAGGAAGAAACAGCGTTTATGTAGGACTCAGCACCATCCACGGCCTCGGGCATCCACTGATGGTCTAGGTACTCCCCCCATGAGGGGTGACTACTGTAAATGTCACTCTTCTGCTTACTGCATTAGAAAAACTGACAATTTTCAAAAATATTTAGTTGATTTAAAATATCAGTAATAGGCTTGGTGTCAGTAGCACAGTGGTTACGGCACCAGCCACATACACCAAAGGTAGTAAGTTCGAACCCGGCCCAGGCCGGCTAACCAACAATGACAACTGCAACAAAAACTAGCCAAGTACTGTGGTGGGCTCCTGTAGTCCCAGTTACCTACTTGGGAGGCTCAGGCAAGAGAATCAGTTGAGCCCAAGAGTTGGAGGTTGCTGTGAGGTATGATCCCTCGGTACTCTGTGGAGGGTGATATAGTGAGACTCTGTCTCAAAATAAATAAAATAAAGTTATCAGTAATAATCTCATTTCAGTAACTCTTATGGGGAAAAAAATCTCCCACTATTCTTACTGAGAAGGATGCCATTGTTTTACACTTTTGTAAATAAATCGCTTTAAAGTCTAGCTTGTGAACTGTGATGCCACAGCACTCTACCCAGGGCTGCAGCTGGGTATAGAAGTAGACAGGGTAGGGCGCTGGGCACAGCTCAGTGGGTAGGGCACCAGCCACATACACCGAGCCTGGTGGGTTCTAACCCAGCCTGGCCCAGGCCAGCTAAAACAACAACGGCAACAACAACAAAAAAATGGGCTCAGCACCTGTAGCACAGTGGTTACAGTGCCAGCCACATACACCGAGAGTGGTGGGTTTGAACCCAGCCCAGGCCAGCTAAACAACTGCAACAAAAAAGTACCCGGGCATTGTGGCCAGCGCCTGCGGTCTCAGCTGCTTGGGAGGCTAAGGCAAGAGAAATACTTGGGCCCAAGAGTTGGAGGTTGCTGTGAGCTGTGATGCCATAGAACTCGACCCAGGGCAATAGCTTGAGGCTGTCTCAAACAAACAAAATGGATTCTCAGACCTGTTTTCTGCACTGAGTCTGTTGGAATATGTAGTTTTGTTTTTTTTTTGAGCCAGAGTCTCAAGCTGTCGCCCTGGGTAGAGTGCTGTAGCATCACAGCTCACAGCAACCTCCAACTCCTGGGTTTTAGAGATTCTCTTGCCTCAGCCTCCCAAGTAGCTGGGACTACAGGTGCCTGCCACAATGCTAGTTTTTCTATTATAGGATCTCGCTCTTGCTCAAGCTGTTTGTTCTCAACCTCCTAACCTCAAGTGATCCTCCCACCTCAGCCTCCCAAAGTGCTGGGATTATACGCATGAGCCACCTCACCCAGCCTTGTGACAGTTTCTTGAAAGTTGCAATGTAGAATCCAAAATCGTATCAGTGACTATTTTACATTTGGTTACACCAAAATCCATTGGTTTACCTTATATTCATATCTGCACAGGACTTTGTAACATGAAGCACTGATCATTTGGAAACTGAGTTAATTGGTTCTTCCAAATGTCGTTTATATAACACTAAAAAAAAATCCCCTGTGGCTCAGCACCTGTAGCTCAGCAGCTAGGGTGCCAGCTACATACACCAGGGCTAGAGGGTTCAAACCCAGCCTGGGCCTGCTAAACAACGAGAATTACAACAAAAAAACACTGCAGTGGGTACCTGTAGTCCCAGCTACTTGGGAGGCTGAGGCAAGAGAATTGCTTAAGCCCAAGAGTTTGAGGTTGTTCTGAGCTGTGACGTCATAGCACTCTACTGAGGGCAACATAGTGAGACTCTATCTCAAAAAAAAAAAAAAAAAAAAAAAGGGCGGCACCCGTGGCTCAAAGGAGTAGAGCACTGGCCCCATAAACCAGAGGTGGCAGGTTCAAACCCAGCCCGGCCAAAAACTGGAAAAGAAAAAAAAATCCCTGGAGTTATCACTACTGATCAGTTTTCCAAAATTCTAATTTTCCCTTGAAACTGTGATATTATTGGCAACAAAAAGTCAATTTTTCTTAAAGTAGCATGTTCACTTTGTTCTTTTTTAAGAAAATGTCTGACAGATTATTAGCTGTTCTTTCAAGTAAAAACAATGTTCTAGGAGAAAAAGCCGCAAGTCCAGCCCTGGGTTCACACAGCTTGCGGGTGCTCTTTCTGGACAGACCATCATCCCATGTGTGGGAGAGTCCCATGCACCTCTGCCATTCCATCACACAGAAAACTAAAAAGACATGTAAGCAAGGGTCTGGATTTAACACTCAGCCATCTGTGCAGCCTCCCCTGGACACTTGTGATGCTATGAGGGCTCAGCCCCGAGCGCTGGCTGACAGTGCTGTCGTGCACCATAGCGGTGCTGTCCACCTCGGCTCTGCAACATCAGTGTGAGTGTTGACACAGGGCAAAGGCTAGTAACAACTTTTTAAAAAATTTTTTTGTAGAGACAAGGTCTCGCTATGCTGCACAGGTTAGTTCAAAATTGCCACCTCAGTCTCCCAAAGTGCTAGGATTACAGGCATGAGCTACCACACTGATCCTAGCAACTTCTAAATTTATGAAAAGGTTCTTGGTAAATCCCCTCCCCCGCCAGAAGTCTAAAAACAACTCTGAAAATGGCTGGCAAGCACTGTCTCAAATATTTCTAATAACCCATTTCACAGGCGAGGAGAATGGAGCGAGGAGGTTAAAGACTGGCACACAGAGAAACAAACACCAAAGCTGACTTTCCAAGAAACCACAGCTGTTCACCAAAAGCCAAACTCGTAGACAAAGGGCCTCCTGCCAAACCTGAGAGTAACAAATTTTAATAAATAAAAGGAAGAACCTTTTCAAATGTCATGCACAAATACTCTGGGGGACAGGGCTGGCAGAAACTACTAATGGACCTCCCAAGGCCTAACTCAGAGCCACATGAGCCCTGCCTCTCTCTGCATGCTGCAACCTCAAAGACCATGGTTGGGACCCCATTGGCCCTAGAGGCAGAAGGGTCCATGGGGGAGGGGCATGCTGCCTGCTGGGGGCATGAAGTCAAAGTCCCCTTCAGCCCAGCTACCCTTATCAGCATCAATACATGCATGGAATGTGGGACTTTGGCAACAAACGTCTTCCGTCTTCCCTCAGCCTTCACCCTCGTCTTCCCTCAGCCTTCACGAGGGCTGGTGCCTGGTCCTCTGGAGCTCAGGTTCACCTACCACAACTAAAGGATGACCACCTCTTGGCACTTCAGAAGCCAAGACTAGGTCCCTCCCCCTCCTTGCTGGAATAACCTGGACCCCTAGGACCTCATACCAAGGGACAACCTCATACTGCCAAGAGTGAATGAAGCCACCCTGCCCAGTCAGTCGTTCACATAGCCACCAGCAGTTCCTGCCCAAACTGAGATCCCAAGAGAAGGAAAGGAGCTCAGCTTTGAATTCCTTGCAATGTCCTAACCACCCCATGTGCCTCTCCTGGAGCACAAACTTACATGGGACAGAGGATCTCATAGTACCTGCCAGCCCCCAAAAGGAAGGCAGGGGTGAAAAGAGAAAAGAGTCAAGGCAGGAACACACCCCAGACCACCTGCCCTCTGGCCCTACCGAGATGTGCACAGAAGACAGCATGCGGAGAGGAGGGCCGCCTGCCCGAGTCCCTTCCCATCTTCTTCACTGCCTGCCCAGGTTGCTCTCCCTTCTCTAAATGACAGGACTCCCCTGGACACTGCCCAGGACCACACCGCACCCAGGGCTGTTTTATGTCCTTTTTCCCTGTGGATACAAACTAAACCCCAGGCCAACCCAGTCTGTCCCAGCAAAGGGGGCAGGCAGAGCCAGGTGCTACTTGAAGCCCTGCCTCCCAGGCCTCCTGCTCTCCCTTCTCTGCCCTTAGTAGTGGCCTCCCACACCTTGCCCAGATAAGGTGGCCCAGAAAACCAATCTTCCCTCTCCCAGGGACATGGAGGTCAAAGAGAAAAAGAAGAGGCCAAGCTCCCAGGGGCCCCAGCTGTGGCCACAGTGGGCTTGTCAGGTGCACAAAGAACCCAAACTCCACTGTGCTGGGCCTTGCCAGGCTACATAGAAGCCTGAGGGAGCCCAAGAACGCAGCCAAGAAATTAGGCAAGGCACACTCCAGAAGCCTAGGCTATAGGGCCAGCAGGACTTAGGGCCGAGGGCAGCAGATGGCTCCCCAGAGGACCTCCCTGAGTGCACAAGGGCCTGGGTTCCTCCCGTTGCTCAGCCCTCAGTGCCTGGGAACTACAGAGAAACTGTAGACCAACTAATTCTGTCAGCTTGTTCCCTGGGTAACTGGGGTTCTACTAGGCCCTCAGAATAGCAGTGTGTGATCACCCCTTAGATTCCACTTGCCAGAGCAGTCATTCCCAAACTTGGCTGCTCACCAGATTCATTCCAAAACCTTTAGAAAATGAAGGTGCCAGAACTCACACCACCAGACACACGTGAGGCTCCCAGGCGACCCTGGTGTTCAAGCCCAGGTAAGAAGTGGGGTCCCAGCAGGCAGGCCTCTGCCTGAAAGGACAGGCAGCAGCACATGCTGGGGACACAAGGCCAGGGACGAGCTACCCAGGTCCCCAGCCCCCCTTCCTGCTCATTCACTTTGGACAAGAACCCACTGAAAGCTCACCATCCTCCAAGACAGCAGCACGGGAGAGGGACTGCAAAGGCCAGGAGACAGGTCCTGCTCCTTAATGGGGCTCAGGCCCCAGTGTGGTGACGAGAACAGCACCTTTCCACCAGGAAGAACCCCCCCACCCAGAGCTGTTGTCAGGAATGAAGCTGGAGGCCCCAGCCGGAAGCCCAGAGCTGCATGGATAAGTCTACACAGCAGCCACCTTCTGCCAGAGACATCAGCTGATCCAACTCCACCACAGGCCAGCTCCCGCCTGCATGCACCCATCTCACCACGCCCGATGGTAGCCTTCCCTTAGTCACCTGGAGTCTGCCATGGGGTGGTGAGGACCCTGCACACTCCCCCCTCAGTGATCCTGTGTGTGCTCCTCAGATCACTCACAGGAAGAAAACAAACAACTACTACAAGCTACCCATGTCACAAGCAGCAGCAAGGCCTTGTGACCTAGAAAAAGGACAGTGGGCCCAGGGGCCCAGAGCAGTCCAGTTATACCTCAGCTGTGGACCAATCCCAACCCACAGTGGGCTTGACCTGTCCCCTCTCACTGTTAGAAAAACCTCCAAGTCCACTGTTCTAAACTCAAGGCCACACTCTCTTTCCCTCCCACCATCATTACCAAGAAAAACACTGAGATTGAACAGTTAGGAGGGGCTCCCCCAACCCCTGCAGCATTCCTGCGTTCCCGTTCCGTTCGGGAAGGTCCCTGAAGGTCCCAGGTAGTTTCTCAGGATCACTCTGCCCATTCAGTCCCACCACTCCCCTCCCAGGGTGTCCAGCCCTACCGTTGTGAACTATGACAGGGCTGGAACCAGCTTCTAGCCTTCCCTTTCATAGCAAGCTCACTGGGGGCCCACACGCAACCCTCCACGCGCTTTTCTTGCTTTGCCACTCCCAGCTAAACTGGGCTCAAGGAGAGCTGCAGTCCATAGAGGCCCAGTCCTTCCTCAGAGCCCTCCCCCACCTCAGGTCCCTAACCCTTAGGGCAAAGCCCCTCCCAGAAGGAAGTAAACCCCTGCGGTGCCAGGCAGGGTCAAACTGGCTGGGCTTGTTCTGGTTCCAAAGCTCCTAATGGGGGGAGTGGGACTCTTGCCTCAGCCCTCCCTGGCAGGATCCCAGGTCTCTCCAGAGGCCACACTCTATGGGCCTTCAGGGGTTCTGGAGTCAGAGGTATTGACCCTCCAGCCCCAGCAAGATATCTCCTTTATTCAGCTGTAAAAGAAGACTATGCTGCCTGCTAAACTGTTAAGGACTCCGAGAAACCCACAGCACCTCTATCACCCCTCCGCTGCTTTACAGGCCAGGCTGTGAGCTGCATAAAGCAAAGGCCAGCATGATGTAGTCTAGTCACAGGGGCCAGACACTGAGTTTGCCCATGAGAATGTGGCAGAATGAATAAAAAACCTGACAGAGCCTGGCAGGCAGTGGGGGCTCCTGGGCTGGCTTGCCACACACAGAACCTGGACTAGCCCCAATCTACATGGCATCGGGCTCTCCGCCAGCCAGAGCCAGCACCCTTACCACATGCCACTGTGCCCTCTGCTCTCTGCTAAATGCCAGCCCTTATCACCCCACTGTACAATCACTTGTTTGCGCATCTGTCTTCCCCGGGCTGAGCTCTGGAGAACAGCGATACATGAACGTAAACTCTAGTTCCGTTCCCATTTTAGAAACAGGGACACTAAGGTGGGGAGAGTCCATCACTGTCCAAGGTCACACTGAGAGTAAACGGCAGAGCCAGTGTCACACGCAGACTTTGTGACTGACCAAGTCCAGCCGCCCTCTCACTCCCCTAGGGTGTCCCACTTCAGCCAGGCTCTAATGAACAAAGAGGGGAGGGATCTGTCTCATTATTTCTTCCCGATGGTGGGAGCAGCCTCCCAGGTACAGGGTGGGGGGTGGGGGGCTTTCAGTGGGCAAGACAAGGTATGGGGTGGGGCTGACCACTCAAGGCCAACAGGCCAAGCTAAACGGGCAGAGCTGCAGGTCCCTTGGGTAAACTGAACTTTATTCCTTCCTCACTCTTCCGACTCTCCAGGACTGCCCAGCCAGCCTTTCTCAGGGGCTGGCTGCTGATTAAAAGGCAGTAACCCCCAACCCCCTCTGATCTAACCTCAGCAGACAATACAGGAAGGCAGCAGGCTGTCAGCTCAATAATGCAAAACCCTGTTGCTCCTAGTCCACAACAGCTGACTTCAAGTGGACGGGAGGCTGTGCTTATTAACAAAACGAGAAATCTGATCTATGGAAAGAAAACACTATGTGAGGATTAATCCAGGAGTGCAGCTTGTGGAGAAGGCTGGGCTGCTGGCCAAGGCCAGGAAGCAAGGATGGGATCATGCCTACCTGTCCCAGAGCAGGCACCAGGCAGCAGGACAGGACTTATCATCGCCTCTGCCCCACCTGCCGCCTCTCCTTCCAGCAATTGCAGCAATCATTTCAGTTTTGTTTTAAAGGCTTGACTCCCTCAGGCTGCTTCTTCCACTATGCAGAGCCAACAACCAGAGGGAGACTTCTTTTCAGGAATAGGTTGTAAAAGCTCAGTGACTAATCTACAAGTCCCAACAACTGGCAGGAAAACACTACAGGGAGAAGAGTCTGAACACATACCAACACTCAAGTCAAAGAGAGCTGGGCACCAGGCATTCTGCAACACCCCCTAACTGGCCTGCAGGGGCCAGAAGTCAAAAGGAAGCAGATCAACCTGTGCGCTCTGGCAGGTGGGGCGCCCCTTCCTAGCCTTCCAAGTTCTATTGCCTGTCCTTTGAGACCTGAAGATCTTTACAATAAATTGCACAGGACTGAAGATTCACTACTAGGCAGGATGACCTACTCTTTGGAACACTCTGGGCCAAAGGACTTAGTTCAGCCCCCAAGTATCAGCCTCCCAGCCCCCTACTTGGTGTAAACCAGCAATCTCACCACACAGCTTTGTCTCTAGAGGACAGCCTGAGGCCAGCCCATCTGCTTTTTTTCAGACCACTCTAGCACCCCTGTTCCATTGAGCATACACTTTCTCCTTGCACCAGGGCTACAGACTGGCCACATGGCCTGTGCTTCTGAAAATGTCTGCTTGAAGGCCCAAGGAGTCCAAACACTGGCAGATGGGAATGGAGAAGCAGAAGCAAAGCCAGGAGCCAAGAAGGAATAAATGCTAGATCCAGAAAAGTCTTGGGTTTGGGTGACCTGCTCGCTCTCTACCCAGGGTCGCCGGAGGACAGCTCCCAAGTCCCCTCCACCACCTGCCAACTGCCCCCCTCCACTACCTGCCAACTGCCCCCTCCACTACCTGCCAACTGCCTCCTCCCCCAGTGCAAGAGGAACAGCAATCCCCACATCAGTCAACAAGCCACCGCCACAGGATTCCTATGGGCACGGATCTGCCCCTCCCCCATCACATATGTCAGAGGGGTGGCCTCCCTGGGTTACACCCCTCCTGCTGTTGGGGGGTGGGGAACAGGAACATAGCTTTCCAGATGTGCTTGGCAATTCCTACTAGAAAAGACACTGGTGCTGAAGGGAATAGGAGAAGACAGGGATAGGTAACTTCAGCACCGCTCCAGCCCCCCGGGATCAGCACTGCGCTCCCTTCCCCAGGCAGTCCCAAGCTGTCGTGGGTGGGGCTGCTGGGAGCATTATCGGACCTCTTTCCCTCCTCTCCGCAAGTCACTGCCCCCCTCCCAGAGGCATTCTCCCCTCTCCACACACACACCCAGGCGAATGTGAACCATCTTGGAAGATAAACAGACAGTGACAAGCTGGGGCCCCTCGGCCCCCCTCCCTCAATCAGCGATCCCCTCCCCCCTTCCCCAAGCCCATCTCTCTTCCTGCCAAGCCGCTGCCTATAGGAGAGGTCTGGGGGCAGGGCCTGGCCCTCTGGGAGCGGCCCCTCTAGGCCCGACAGTGTCCCTGCCCTGGTCGGTCTTCCTGAGGCAGGAGGACAAGGGAAGGGGACCGCAGACCGTGCAAGGCCGCGGTTCTGGAAATCGCAAAATCCTCCAGCGAGGGGGCAGCCGCGGGCGCAGGGCCGTTTGCATAATGGGAGCCCACCCGCCTGTCAGGCAGCGCAGCTCGCCCGACGCCGTTCGGATTAGATTGCTAATGAAAAGGCACAAAGAGCTGGCGCCCGCCCGCTCACCGACCCCCGCTCCGGGCCCCGGGGGCTTTGTGCCTAGCGTCCCCCGCCGCCCGCCGCCCGCCGCCCGCGCCCCGCCGGGCACCCAGCCCACAAAGCCCGGGCGGGCAGCGGGTCTCTCGCGAACCCCAGCCCGGGCCTGGCGGACGTGCGCGCGCGCTCCTACGCGCGCAGCCCCACGTCGCCCGGGCGCCCGCGCGCCCACGCCCCTCGCTCCAGGGGCGCGCCCGAACCGCAGCGCCAACCCGCGCCCCCCGCCCCGTGCGGCCGCCTCTCACCTCGTGTGCGTCGGCGGCGGCGCTCCGCCCGCCGGCCGGCCGGCCCTGCCCACGGCTCCTCGTCCTCGGCGCCTGGCCCGCGCCGCCCGTGCCCGCCCCGTCCGCCCGCCGCCGGCCCGGCTCGGCTCCCCGCCCAGCGCGCCCCGAGCGCCGCTCACAGCCGCCCGCCCGGCGCCATCTTGGAAGCTTGTGACGTCGGCGCTGCCCGCTCACCCCTGACCCACATCTGAATGGGCGAACAGCAGGGCGGGGCCAGAAGCGGTGGTGGGTGGGGCTGGTCGATGGGGTGTGGCTTGAGGGGGCGGGGCCGATGAGAAGTCCGAGAGCTGAGCGGGGCGGGCGGCCGCAGTCCGGCTCTGTGGGGGAGGGGCGCGCGAGAGGAGACGGGGACCCAGATCCCGACGCGCAAAAGACCCCGAACCTCAGGCACCAGGACAAGACGGCGACCTCGCCCCAGAAGTACCCAGACTGCCCGCTCCCCCAGGACAGGGAACTTGGCCCCCACAGACGGACGCCCACCCCCCCAAACTCAGATTGACCCCTTTGAGCCTGGCCTTGACCCCTCGGAGCCCCGAATTAGAGACCCCTATGCCCTACCTCCCCGACCGCTTCGCGACCCCTGCACCGCGCCCCCAGCATAACCCCAGACTCCAAGGCGCAGCCCCAGGGACTTCGAGCCCGGTGGTCTGGACTCCAGGGAAGGCCCCGGCAGCTCAGGTCGGAAGGAAAAGGGGAGCCCGCGCCCCTGAACCCAGAGCGCCCTCGGGGCTCCGCGACTGCACCCCCGCATCCCAGTCCTACCTTCTCAGAGGGCGCAGAGGTCCCGAGCACGCTGCTCAGCCAGCCCCTTCCGGTGACCGCAGCCCCTCGCAGGCCCCAGGGGTCAGGCGGCGCGTCTACGCTGGCCCACTCGGACCCAGGCTGGTGGCGGTCATTCAGATGGCCTTCCGAGGCGCTGAGGCTGGCCATGAGCCATGACCACTTCTCTGAGGATTTACTTAATGGACCTCTCTCTACTTTGAACGGCAAACAAAAGAACAAACCACTGTTGTGGTCGGAGAGGTCCAGAGGAACCTGCGTCTGCCTCACAGGGAAGTTGTGTCCCAGCGCGAGGCAAGATTAGAAACCATTAGAAACTCATTGTGCGACCGTTCTTTCCTAGTTAATGTACAGGTTTAATGTAATCCTAACAGAACATTGCTTAGACTTAACAACAACATTCTAAATTTACCTGGAGGAATAAATAGCCGAAAACAGTGATCGTTTTTCCCCCCTTTGGGAACAATAAAAAGAATAAGGGTAGACTTGCCCTAACATATTATAACAGATTATAAAGCTATTGCATCAATTCAATGCAGTACAGACCAAGAAATAGAATAGAGAGCCGTAGAAAGCCTAGCAACCCCCTAGGAATGGTAAGAGTACAATAGATGAAAAAAGAGATATCAAACATCTGTGGAAAAGGAGATACAAAACCTCCGTGAAGAAAAGGACTATTCTACAAATAGAGCTCAGCAGAGGACTTGGTATTTGAACGAATTTTTTTTTTTTTTTTTTTTTTTTTGTAGAGACAGTCTCACTGTGTCATTCTCAGTAGAGTGCTGTAGCATCACAGCTCACAGCAACCTCCAGCTCTTGGGCTTAGGCGATTCTCTTGCCTCAGCCTCCCGAGTAGCTGGGACTACAGGCGCCTGCCACAATGCCTGGCTGTTTTTTTGTTGCAGTTTGGCCAGGACCGGGTTTGAACCCCCCATGCTCTGTATATGGAGCTGGCACCCTACCCACTGAGCCACAGGCACCACCCTGAAGGAACTCTTGAACAGAAATGTCAACTGTGACCAGGGGTCCTCAAACTATGGCCCACGGGCCACATGAGGTGGTGTGATTGTATTTGTTCCCATTTTGTTTTTTTACTTCAAAATAAGATATGTGCAGCGTGCATAGGAATTTGTTCATAGTTGTTTTTTTTTTTTTTTAAACTATAGCCCCGCCCTCCAACAGTCTGAGGGACAGTGAACTGGCCCCGTGTTTAAAAAGTTTTGAGGACACCCTGGGTGCTATTTAAAGCTACAGTGGGCTGGTGATTTAAAACCAGCTGATTTAAAAATCAATTTCACGTGATAACCTTCAAACATAGACAGGGGCTGGTGGGTAATATGTGAATTAACTCAAAATTCCTGGACATGGGGGCGAGGCTGAGGCAAGAGAATCACCTAAGCTCAAGAGCTAGAGGTTGCTGTGAGCTGTGATGCTATAGCCCTCTACTGAGGGCCACAAAGTGAGACTCTGTCTCTAAAAAAAAAGAAATTAGTAAACTTCAGTTAACTTTCTTGCTTATCATCATCCCATCACAACATTTGATATTAATGATTTGTGTATAATTTGTCTATTTAAAGTGATTATTTCAGGCTGGTCACGGTCTCTCACGCCTGTAATCCCAGCACTCTGGGAGGATGGATCCCTTGAGCTCAGGAGTTGGAGACCAGCCTGAGCAAAGCCAGATTCAGTCTCTAAAAATAGCTAGGCATTGTGACAGGCGCCTGTAGTCCCAGCTACTCGGGTGGCTGAGGCAAGAGAATTTCCTAAGCCCAAGAGCTGGAGGTTGCTGTGAGCTGTGATGCTATAGCCCTCTACCAAGGGCAACAAAGTAAAACTCTGTCTCAAAAAAAAAAAAAAAAAAAAAAAAATTCCTGGACACGAATTTGGTAGTATGAGCCAAACATTTTTAAAAATGATTGTAACCCCTTTGACTAGTATTCTGGAATCCTATTCTTCCTTGACTATCTGTTGCTCTGAGCAGACTGTAAACTTGAAACCCCCGAACCTAAGAGCACACCTGAGACTTAATAGGCTTTCAATAGTCATCTTGTTTCATTTGTGTTAGAAAATTAATGTATGACAGTATTTTTCAAGTGCCGTTCATAATAATGGAACAAAGTATTTCCAAAGTGTCTGACAATGAGGTTAAATAGTCCACATGATGGAATGTGGATCGTGATCATTTAGCAGCCACTAAAAATGGTCTTTACAAGGACTTTTATGATCGAGAAGGTGTGCAAATGATATTAAGCAAAAAAAGCAAAATACAAAATCATATTTTCAAAATGCATATGAAATACTGATACAAGGAAAAGCAACTGAAGAAAATAGATCAAAATAGGCCGGGTTGAGCAGCACCTGTGGTTCAGTGAGTAGGGCGCCAGCCCCATATACCAGGGGTGATGGGTTTGAACCCAACCCTAGCAAAACTGCAGCAAAAAATAGCCAGGCGTTGTGGTAGGTGCCTGTAGTCCCAGCTACTCTGGAGGCTGAGGAAAGAGGATCGCCTGAGCCCAAGAGCTGGAGGTTGCTGTGAGCTGTGACACCATGGTGCTGTACTGAGGGCGACAAAGTGAGACTCTGTCTCTGAAAAAAAAAAAAAAAAAAAAAAAAAAAAAAAAAAAAATATATATATATATATATATATATATATATATATAGGCCGGGTGCAGTGGCTCACGCCTATAATCCTAGCACTCTGGGAGGCCAAGGTTGGTGGATTGCTTGAGCTCATGAGTTGGAGAGCAGCCTGAGCAAAAAGCTGGATAGTGCCTGTGGTTCAGTGGGTAGGGCACTGGCCCCACATAATACCAAGAGTGATGGGTTAGAACCCAGCCCTGGCCAAACTGCAACAAAAAAATAGCCAGGTATTGTGGCAGGCACCTGTAGTCCCAGCTACTCGGAAGGCTGAGGCAAGAGAATTACCTAAGCCCAGGAGTTGGAGGTTGCTGTGAGCTGTGATGTCATAGCGCTCTACCCAGGGCAACAGCTTGAGACACTGTCTCAAAAAAAAGAGAGAGAAAATGCATTAAAATATTTACAGCGGTTCTTTCTGGAGGTTGGGATTATTTTAAAGTATATGTATATTTTAGTGTGCTTTTTTTTTTTTTTTTTTTACAAAATTAACATTTTTTTTTTCTTTAGAGACAGAGTCTCACTCTGTCGCCCTTGGTCAAGTGCCTGAGCCCAAGAGCTGGATATTGCTGTGAGCTGTGATGCCACAGCACTCTACCCAGGGTGACAAAGTGAGACTCTGTCTCTAAAAAAATAAAATAAAATAAAAATTCTTTTTAAGCTGGACCTCATCCATAGGTCCTGAGTAGAATGCTGTGGCATCACAGCTCATAGCAACCTAGCACTCCTGGGCTCAAGCAATTCTCTTGCCTCAGCCTCCCGAGTCGCTGGGACTATAGGCGCCTGCCACAACACCCCAGCTATTTTTTGTTGCAGTTTGGCTGGGGCTACAGACGCCTGGCCATTTTTCGGTTGTACCTGTTGTTGTTTGGCAGGCCCAGGCTGGATTTGAACCTGCCAGCTCTGGTGTATGTGGCTGGCACCTTAGCCACTTGAGTTACAGGTGCCGAGCCAATAAAAATTATTTTTAAAGTAATCCATATCAATGTATCTTTACATTCTCCTACCTTTTTGTTACCTAGAATAGTTTTCTAGAAGTGGAATCTATGGGTTAAATGATGTGTGGGCATTTTCAATTTGAATAGGTCCTACCAGATATACTTTTCCAAAATAATATAGCAATTCATATTCTATGGGTGACAGGGGTTTAGTACATATTCTTTTTTTTTTTTTTTTTTTTTTGAGGCAGAGTCTCAACCTGTTGCCCTGGGTGGAGTGCTGTGGTGTCACAGCTCACAGCAAACTCAAACTCTTGGGCTTAAGCGATTCTCTTGCCTCAGCCTCCCAAGTACCTAGGACTACAGGCGCCCACCACAACGCCCGGCTTTGTTGTTGTTGTTGTTGCCATTGTTGTTTTAGCTGGCCTGGGCTGGATTCAAACTCCCCAGCTTCGGTGTATGTGGCCGGTGCCCTACCCACTGAGCTATGGGCTCCGCCCTTAGTACATATTCTTTATAAAATCAGGGAGAAAAAGACCAAGAGAAAGAAAAAATGTTTCTAAATCACAATGAGCTAGACTCTCAATATCTCTGTCCTGGTTATCCGGGAACCTTGCTGGATTTCCCTGAAAGAAGTCCCCATTCCCCAGCCCATTTCCTACCAAGTGCTTCATAAAATCCAATCATGGGTACTCCTGTTTCTAGTATAATGTTACATAAGCACTTAAACTCAAGAACTTGGGGAAAAGTGTTTGATATAATAGTAAGTGAAAATAGCCAATTTTGGCCAGGTTCGGTGGTGGCTCCTGCCTATAATCCTCACATTCCAAGAGGCTGAGGCAGGAGGATCCCTTGAGGTTGGCAGTTGGAGACCAGCCTGAACAAAGTGAGACCCTGTCTCTACTAAAAGTATAAAAATGAGGCTGAGTGCAGTGGCTCATGCCTGTAATCCTAGCACTCTCGGAGGGCAAGGCAGGTGGATTGCCCTGAGCTCACAGGTTTGAGACCCTGCTGCTAAAAATAGCCAGGTGTTGTGGTGGGTGCCTGTAGTCCCAGCTACTCAAGAGGCTGAGGCAAGAGAATCACTGTCCCTAAGAGTTGGAGGTTGCTGTGAGCTATGACACCATGCACTCTACAGAGGGTGACAAAGTGAGACTCTAAATGTGTTCTGTCTGACAGTTACCCCATAAGACTGCATTTGGGTGGAAGCTGCTCCACTGCCTGGTACCCCATTGCCTTCCAGGCACGTTTGTCCTTCAGATCTCACCTACTAATTCACACATGCACCAAATCCTTGTTGTCCTTGTCACGGGTGCCAAACACTGTCCTAGGTCCAGACTGCAGCTGTGAATGAACAGTGAACAACACTGGCTTCCACGGAGCTCATGTTATAGTGAGCACGAGAGCGGGGAAGGGATTGGGGGACCCACCAGAACTGGATTCATTTCTGTGTCCCAACTCCCTCCAGATTCTCTGTCTAGCTTAAAATCTAACCTTTCTGATCAGCTTTCTTTGTTAGTCGTTTGGGAGTCAGGGCACCTACCTGTGGGACTCTTGGGCGACTTGAATGACATGAGGCTGGGCAGGTAGAATTCTGAAATCCTCCAGAATTCAGGCTCTGGCAAGTCCCGGGTATAGTGACTATGATTGTTATGTCATGTAGGAAGGATCAAGTGGGAACAGTTGAGATGATTTGTATTTGGGATATAAAATATCCCAGGCTTGGTGCCTTTAGCTCAAGTGGCTAGGTTGAGTTGTCATTGGTGTTTAGCTGGCCCAGGCTGGGTTCGAACCCGCCACCCTCAGTGTATGTGGCTGGCACTGTAACCAGTGTGCTACGGGCGCCAAGCCTCTACTGCTCTTTCTTAAGCAGCTGTCCTTCACGCTGTATCCTGGCTCCCTAGCCCTTGCACTATTGGCCATGACCTCACTGGTGTATGTGCTTCCTTGCTCACCCTTTCAGTTGTGTTCACTATAACATGAGCCCTGTGCAAGTCAGCGTTGTTCACTATTCATTCACAGCTATAGCCTGGAGCCTAGAACAGTGTCTGGCACCTGTGACAAGGGCAACAAGGATTTGGTGCATGTGTGAATTAGAAATCAGGTGGGTAGCAAGTAGGGGAGCAGCTTGCTAAGAGCCCTGACGGGAGGGAGGGCTTTAGGAGGCATATTCAGAGGATCCTGTCTAGTGCTGCCAAGCATGTGGGCCCTCTAGGGCAGGGGTGGCGAACAAGTTCGACACAAAGAGCCAAAATTTTAAACTGTGAGAGTCAGAGAGCCACACCACGCAGTGACCTGCCAAAACAGACAAACACTCACACAAAAGCATATAATTTTAACAATAATATA
>CAUYPK010135372.1:0-12498 GCA_963574355.1 Loris lydekkerianus
GTTAAACCCCATGCGTTTTTTTTTTTTTTTTTTTTTTTTTTTTTTTTCACCAAGAGAGAAACAGAGATGTTCTGTGCCTTTTCTAAGTACAACCCAGGGTGATCCAAGCTGTCACAGGCTTGTAGGGAACTGGGATGCATGGGTCTCCCTTGAGTACTTGCCTGGGGTCCTCTGGTTCCCCCACTCCATGTGAGCTGTCAGAGCAGCCTTGGGAAGAGAATGACCTTTGCAGGGAGAAAATGAAGTCCCTCTGGAGGTCAGGTTCATTAACAGTAATCAGTGATCCATAACCTTTTTCCCTGGGAAAGCATAGTGGCTGAGGCAGGAACAGTGTCCCAGGCTGGACACAGAGAAGGAAAGAGTTCATGGAGCCCTGCTACTGCAGCAGACCTCCTCACCCCTCCTGTGGGCTCACTCCACCAAGCCAAACACCCCTACCTTTCCATCACAATGGAAGCACCATCTGGGACTCAGGGTTGGTGCCTTGTGGCTTTCTAGGACTCAGTCCTACTTTTCATATTCCTTTGCCCCTTCCCTCTCTTCTGACCTCCCTCCCTTCTTCCTCCTCTCCCACTTTCCATCAATTTTGAGCACCAACTTTGTGACAGTGCTAGCCCTGGGGACTGCACAGTGAAGGTGGGAAACAAGACTGTACCTTCATGGGGCTTTTGTTCCAATAGGGGAGACAGCTATTAAACAAATGGTTATAGAGAGTGTTTATCAATACAATAGTGATGGATGTTGAGAGAAAAAGATAGGGTGTAGTTTTCCTAATCTGGGGTTAAAATCTGAAGTGATAAATCTGGAAGTTACTGTGTATCCGGAGTTGTGCCATTCATGCACTACTTCCTGAGAGCCTACAGTCTGCCAAGTGCTGTCACCTGCACAGTAAGCAAGCCTCCTTGTAAACAGCATCCTTCCCTGAGGAGCTCACATTCCAGAGGGAAGACAGACAAACACATGGAAGTGGTAAATGGTTAAAGTAATACCCCAGGCCAAGCACTGTGCTATGTTTCATATAGAAAAAAAAACAACAATTCTGGGAGGCATTATTATTTCCAACTTTACAAGTGAGGAAACCCTGGTCTCCGTAAGGTTTGAATCTCTGCCTCCAAAGGTTTAGAATAAAGAAAACAATAATGTTGGGTCAAAAAGAAATCTGAGCTTTTCTTGGGGCATCCAGTCACTGTGACTATGCTGGTGCCAACATCCACCTTCCTGGCATGGTGACACTGTTTCCTAAGTTAGGGGTTGACAAATCATTGCTGAGAGGAAGAAGGAAGGAGGCACTGCAGGACCGCACTGCCACCCACACCGCCAAGTTTCCAGGCTCAGCAGAGGCACATTTCTTTCCTTGATAGTGACAGTTTCCTGAGGCCTTGGGGGGAAATCATTTTCAGGGTAATGATTTCATTTTACATATGTCTATTGACTTTTCTTCACGTTCCATTGGCATTTTCCAATACTTAACCAACAGAATGGCCCAGTTACACCAATTCTGAGCAAATGAGGATATACATATTCATCGCCTCAGTCTCCCTGCTCCCCAGGCAGGGGTGCTGCTCTAGCCTGTGAGGCTCAAACTCTGGGGGAGCATCTCTTAGCATGTGGGACATTCAGGCCCTTCCTCCTTCTGCCTCCAGACCTTACCTGGTGATGGTTCCTCATTCTGGAATCCCCTAGTCAGGGGAGGAGAAAAAGGGACATAAATGAGATGCAATTCATAGAGTCCATCACACTACTCAAAGCCAAGGGTGGGTGTGGGGGCCAAGCAGGTAAAGCCATTGGGTCAAGTGAGTTCTTTGTTAATCCTTGAACTGAAATTGCCCATATCTAGGCCTGATGATTTGTGGTCTACATCAGGACTTGGGGAAGTGCACGGGCTAGAGCAGCTATTTCAGATTTTGAATCACCAACCCCCCCCCCACCCCCCCGCATCTACCTGATTTGATTTCTGAGCCAAAAATGAGGATCCCTGTCCTCTTTTCCCATCTAGAAGGTTGGGGTGACCACATTGAATACTGTCAGAGCCACACCTGTATCGCCTCAAGTGCATACCAGCAGACTTCCAAATGCCTCCTGCAACCTCCTCTTTGCTTGATTCGAGCCTTTCCTTAGCTTTCTCTGCCTGTTCATGGCAGGCTAGAAGAGCTGGGGAATTAATGGCCCCAAAGTAGCCCTCAACCCATGATTCATGGGAGTCAAGGTATAAATACCTCAGTTCGCTCACCCCCAGGAGGCACATGAAGTCCAGGTTCGTGTTCTGCATGGGCTCCTAATCCTGAGAGGCAGGATTAAGCTCTAGTTAGTAATCTGTTCTTTAATGCACAAAGTGTTGGCTTTCCTCTCTTCCCCACCCCCTCGCTGTGACTCTTGGGATCACCTCCTAAATAAGCTACTTGCGCTCAAGTCCTTGACTCAGGCTTCTCAAGGACTGAAGACAGGGCCATCAATGCTAAGTGTGTGAATTTAAATCCCACTTCTACCACTTACAAAATGGTTCAGTTACTTAAGCTCTCTTTGCCTCAGTTTCTTCACAATTGGGCATGATGACAGGCGTTACTTCAGAGTTATCCTGAAGATTACATGAGTGAATACTAGAAAGCATTACAGTAGTAGCTGGCATGTGGCGAATGCTCAGATGTTATTGACCATGAGCCTTTCCAGGTCAAGGCCTCATATCCTATATGTGCTATTAACTGTTCCTGGCAGGACTTGGCAAGTATTTACTGAACTAAATTCTTGTCCTGACTCTGATCCATGGGTTCCTGACCTTGGCTCCTCATCCAACCCTGACTGTATGTTTTATTGCTGAGTCTGTGTCCTCAGACACTGGTCTCTGGTTCCCAGCTTATACTGGTATGTGCCCTACCGTGCATTGATCTTTTGCTTAAATCAGTGATTGTTCATAGGCAGGGGGTGTTCCTGAGACTGTTTCCAGGAGACCCTGCCCTCAAAAGGCACACACCAGGCTGAGAAGGTCAGACTCGAGGGTGACGTTCTTTCACTGTGGGCACAGGAGCCAACAAGAGGCCCAGGAGAACCTCTCTTAGGATTATAATTTTTAATTATCCATTGTTCTATGAAGAGTAAAATCTATACAAATGTGAGTTGTTAATAAAAAATAACCTTATTGGGATTGGGGATGAGGCTGGTGGAGCCTCTCAGTCCTCCTTAATGGGGGTAGCACAATAGAAAACAGGATTAGAAGGAAGTGGACCAGGAGCCTAGTCCTAGTGTATGACTAACTCACCAGGTGACATTGGACAAGGTATGTCCTGGCTCTGGGTCTTGGTGTCCTCACTGATAAAGTAAGGGCTTTAGAGATCCCTCCCTTCTCTGATTCTAAGGAGACCTCACCAAAGACTGCAGGCAGGGGGGCCAGATGTTCAATTATCTACCTTGTACCACAGGATTTTCACCCTGGACCATTCTGCGCAATGATGCTATTACATAGATAGTTTTATAGATGAGAATCCCAAATGTGGGAGAAAATAGATAATGGGGTAATGGCACAGCATAACAGTGATGGACATTTAATGAGTCACTAAGAGTAAACGTGGGTGGCAAGAAGAAGTATGCATGTTTGAGTGTGCATACGCATAAGTATGTTTCTGTGTATACATGACTGTATATGTGCACATGAACATGCGAGTTTGAGGGTGCCTACTTACATGTATGTTTATATGTGTGGGCCTGTGCGTGTCAAGATGCATGTGTGTGCACGCCTGTGGCGTCTGGGGGAGGTTTCTCTGAGGCACAGGCACCACGTCTAACTCTCCTTTTCTCTTCTTCCTTTCTTCCCCACTTCCCCCTTCATTTCTCTAGGCAGAACCACCTGAATTGGTTTTCTTTTTCTAGGAAAACAAAGCCTATTTTTACTGCTGAAAAATCTATAACAATTAACCAGATCCACCAGGGGAAAGAAACACTGGGGCCCTGCTGAGATGGCTCTAGCAAAGGCAGGATGCTCTCTGGGGGTGGTGCTGGGTAAAAATTCAGAAGGGGCACTGGCATACGATATGAGGGGCACTCTTTTACTAAAGAGATTTAATGGCCCACAATTCAATTTGAACTGAAAGAATCCCCCTGATGACTCCTTATGAAGTCTTCCCGAGCCCTGAATCGATATCTATGGGGTTGGTGAGGAACAACGATCTATTAGCTGTCTCTGCCAATGAGCATTACAAGCCAAAGGGTTGGAGGGGAGCTGTGCGCACCATTACACCTAATAAAATTGGCGCCTATCGACTGGCTGCTGGGCCGTCCACACCAGTGCAAAGGATGGCAAGCACAGACCCCGATGGCCAAATTCCCTGGGGACCCATTCTGGAATCAATGACTCCAGAGTCCTTTCTCGTACCCATTTATTCGTATTCCATTTATTCTGGAATCAATGACTCCAAAGTCCTCACTTGTACCCATGGGCACATAACACAAGGTCCAGAAGCCAAGTTTCCAATAATTTTGATCCAGAAGATCCTGGGGTTAAGTCATGAGTTTCATTATATTTGATCCAGTTGAGATCACAAGAGAAAACAGAGAAGGTGTTGGGTCATCACAATTACCTATGCCACTGATTTGACAACCTCAGCTTTCAGAAGTACAACACGTACTCCAGAGTAAGAGAACAGATGTTTTCTGGGCGTTTACAAAGTCCTCAAGATCAAGTCTATGCATTAAAATCCAGGCACTACTCAAGGATGAGCGATTCACACTATTACTCAGAACCCACTACCTCTTGCTTTATATGTAATTCTAATACACTTGATTTTTCTGGGCTTACCTTCCATTTTAGTACTAGTGAAGAGCAAATAAGATTTGAGTAGGAAAGGAAAGGTTCTGCTAAAGTTAGCAGCTCTTCCAGCAACAAGAGGTAACAACTGGCTGAAAGTAAAGCCCAAGTCAGGAGGGCGCTGAAATATGGAATTTTTCAGGGCAAAGGCAGACAGCTGTCCCTACATTAGTCTATTCAGACTGCCAGAACAAACTACCAGGGACTGCGTAGCTTAAGCAATAGACAGTTATTTTCTCACAGTTCTGAAGGCACAAGTTCAGGAACCCACAGAGTTGGTGTGCAGACAGTGGCCTCGTGCTGTACCTTCACATGGCCTTTTTCTGTGCACATCCACACGTGCACACGCATGGCTCTCGGACCTCCCCCTCCTCTTACAAGACACCAGTGCTGTCAGATCAGAGTCCCACCCTTATAACCTCACTTATCATAACTGCCTCTTTAAAGGCCCAAATACAGTCACACTGGGGGTTAGGGCTTTGGGGTGGGTTAGGGCTTTTATACATGATTTTGAGGGGCACAAGTCAGTTCATACCAGTCCCCAAGGTCTGCAGTGCCCAGCACAGGATAATAATTGACATTCATGACCCATAATTCAATTTGAAATAAAAGAATCCCTCTGACTCTTTGAGGTCAACTAACAGGGGTAGTTTTCAAATCATGTGTAGTTACTTCTCCTTAAGATGGTAGGGAAATAGGGATGCATTTCATAAATATTTCCCTTCAAAAGAAGGTTACTATTTACCAGAATGTTGATCTTCAAGGGAAAGAGTTTCAATTATTTAAAAACAGTATCACTTTTGTGAAATAGTTCTCTTTTACCATCTCCATCGGCGTCCCAGTGAAGCTATTTAGGGATGTCACCCTCTAATTAGGATCTTTTGAGAAATAACAGGGCTGTTAACAAAGGCATGGGCAGATTGGGAAACCACAAGAAGGTGTGTTGTAGGCCAGGCTGGTAAGGGTCAGACCCAAGCCTGAAGCCTGGGTCACTAGACTCTGAGGCAGAGGAGGCCATGGGCTAAAAGTTGCCCAACAAGAACTGGAAGCTTAGCTCTAGGGAGGCTGATCATGGAGATGCCAAATTAACCAACCTGAGCCCTCGCTCTCCACTTCCTCCCTTCAGTCTCCCTCAGGCTCCCCAGGTGCTATAGTCTGCCCAGAAGCAGAACATCAAGGCAGACTGGGGTGGAGCCCGCGGTTTCAACCTCCAGGGGCAGGGAGCAGGGTAGAGGGGGCTGGCAAGTAGACATGGGACAATAAAGGGAGGATGCCCTGTTGCCTTCCCTCTTCCCAGGAGTGCCTGGCTCTGTGACAGGTCACCCCCCTGTGTGTAGGTGCAGGGGCTGGAGCCAGTTAGCGCCTCTCACCTCCCCCTCTTCTGGCTCTGTGACAGGTCTCCCCCCGTGTGTAGGTGCAGGGGCTGGAGCCAGTTAGCGCCTCTCACCTGCCCCTCTTCTGGCTCTGTGACAGGTCGCCCCCCTGTGTGTAGGTGCAGGGGCTGGAGCCAGTTAGTGCCTCTCACCTCCCCCTCTTCCAGCCCTGGCCCTGTTGGATTCTCTTATGTTCCCCACAGTAGGGAAGAACTCACCTAACGTGTTTCTCCAGCTCCAGCCCACTGTGTTTCTCCAGCTCCAGCCCACCGTGTCCCACGATCAAACACACACATACACGTCCACCTCCTCAAAAGAAGAGAAATCCATTTCACACTAGAGGTGTTTTAGAACGGAGCCCTGCATTGGTTCGAGCCTCGCCCACCCTGAGAGACTAGGAAGCTTCCGCCACCACCGCTGCTGAAAAGAACAGAGGCGGCTTCTGCGCACCTGTGCGCGCTGATTCGCACCAAACTGCTCTAATTAGCACGTTCCTCGCTGTGATTAGGCTTCCAAGGGAAGCGTGCCAAATGCCATTAATTATGGATGTGATCTTAAATTATTCACTTGGAATGTTTTTTTCCTTGATATGCCCCTTTCATTTCCCACTAACTTTTTGTCACATCCAAGAATAGATCCAATTAAGCTTCAAAAAGCGGAAGTTTGTTATGTTAAAGAAAAGGTAAACTGAGAATTAATCACTTTCTTTCCCCTGGTAGTGGTATTGATGGTGATCAGGAAGCAGCTGAAGGAGGGACAGAGATATGGTTTTCTTCCGACCATGGCTCATCAGAGCCACCTGTCTCACTTCTGACAGGCACCTGCATGGAGATTTCTTTAGGCCAGCTCCGCAGAAGCAGATGCTGAGTTGATGGTATGTAAGTGATGTCAAGAGCACAATTCATGAGCAAACGATGTATTTAGGAAGCTAGATGGAAATAGGGGAACCCGGACAGCAAAGGAAAAGAAGCCAGGTAAGGTATGAGTTCAGGCAATGCCCCAGCCTCAGCCTGATGCTGCAAATCACAAAGGGGCTGGGCTTCCAGACTCCTGCATGAGATGCTGTCTGCTGTTGGTCTGGAGGGGCATAAATTCCTAGGGACCGGCCTTCTAACTGCAAGTTTAGAGTAGGCAGTGCCAGGGACCCAAACACAGGTCTCTGCTGTGAACTTCAGGTGCGGCATTAGAAGCAGAAGAGATAGAAGCTGGAGACTGAGCTCACAGAACTGTCAGAAATCCAGAAGGCTCCAGGTCGAGGTTCAAGGTCTTCACTAAAGGAGGCTTAGCAGGATCACAGATGGCAGAATAGAAAATGAAGGGCAATTCCATCTTCAGCTCCCAAAGGGCAGCACCCTGGCCCATGGTCTGTCGCTCAGATGCTCTGAGAAGCTGGGCACCCCACACCTGGAGGAGACACAGGCAATCCTGCCAGACTTTCACTCTAGCACCAGAAACTGGCCTAACGGCAGTAGGAAAAAAAATTCTAACGGTGTCCAGATTAATGCATTGCTAGAAATATTCATAAATGTGAAGAGTTTTCTGGGGGTCTTAGAATTTGCACTGGACTGAGGAAGATGAGAAAAACAGGGATTTCTTGTGTACGTGAGGTGTGCTACACTTTACAGAAAATGCTCTCCATCTGCTTTCTCAGTTGTGTCTTAAAATAAGACCCCGAGGTGACATCATGGCCCTTGTTTATCAATGAGAAAAATCCAGACTCAGGAAGGTTATGGGACTGACTTGCACAAGTTGCTCCAGTACTAGATGGCGGAGCCAAGCCTCGAGTTCATGTCTTTTGATGCTAAGGCCTGAGTTCTCCCATCACAGCACACTGTCTCCCCATGCAGACAGAGCAGGGGGAGAGATGAGTTCTCCCATCACAGCACACTGTCTCCCCATGCAGAGGAACCAGCAGAGCAGAGAGGAGAGGGGAGACTCTGGGGGGAAGAGACGAGGAAAGTCTTGGGGGCAGAGCTGGGCAGGTGAAGACTGTGAGAAGATAGAAAGGGTTTGGTTAATATTCATCTTGTGGCAGCATCAGAGATGGTGTGTCCCAGCCTGTGACATGCCTCTGCCAGTCACAGTGGATGAAATAGTCTCCCTCTAGAAGGAATGCAGCCCTGGAAGCAAACACCAAGTGGAAGCGACTGCTTGGGTGGCTCCGGGCCCTTGTAGACTGGAGCCTGGCGAGGCCAGAAGGCCGAACTCTGAGGAGGAGACTGCAGCCTGAGGCATGCAGCAGGCAGGAGGGCACTGCTGGTCAGAGGCCCAGGCCGGCGAACCCTGCTGCATGTGTCCCAGAGATGCTGGGGCCCAAGAGCAGGAATGTGGAGCCAGGATGCCCAAGGACAGAGCTGCTCCCAGGGCAGGGGCCGTGTCTCCTGTCCCTTCTCAGCTTCTCAGTGGCATTTGGTAAGAATGGGCTGTCATGTCAGCTTAGCAGATGTTCAGTAAGCATTCACTGCTTATTAGACATGGCCTAGGCATGAGCATTCAGAGAGGAGAGAATGTGTGCGGGTCCTCCCTTCAGGGCTACGCCCCGTTTCCCAAGACTAGATACACACTTTATGATGATGGTATTTTAAATTCTGTCTACACTATAGTTAACTCTTCCCTTCAAAAGGTGGATCCTGGGTTGGTGCCCATAGCTCAGTAGTTAGGGCATTGGCCACATACACTGAGGCAGGTGGATTTGAATCCAGCCTAGGCCTGCCAAACAACAATGACAACTACAACAAAAAAATAGCCAGGTGTTGTTGCAGGCACCTGTAGTCCCAGCTACTTGGGAGGCTGAGGCAAAAGAATTGCTTGAGCCCAAGAGGTTGCTGTGACCCCACGGCACTCGACCAAGGGTGATATAGTGAAACTCCATCTCAGAAAAAAAAAAAAAAGGTGGACCCTGATTCCATTGCATGTAGCCTGGACTTAGTGTTGTTGTTGTTTTTTCTGGTCAAGAGAACGTAAGAGAATGTGGTGAGCGGTGACAGTGTGACTTCCAAGGCTGGGTCATAAAGACATGGCTGCTTCAGTCTGCCTCTCTCTTGAATTGCTCACTGTGGGGGAAGCCAGCCGGTCTGCTGTGAGGACGTCCATGCTGCCTTGGGAGAAGGTGACATGAGGGGACCCTTGAGCTCCAGTCACACTTTCAGTTGACCTGACTGACACCTTGACTGCAACCTAGAGACTCCCAAGCTAGAATCTCCCAGATAAGCTGCATCCAAAAGCCTGACCCTATTGCTGTTTTAAGCCACTGAGTTTGAGTAATTTGTTACCTAGCAATAGTACAGAGTACTGAGTACGAGGGGGTGAAAACGGGCCTTCTTGGTTCTACCCGAGGCGCATTGTAAGCACAGCGTCAAAATAAAAAGAACAGAAAGCCTGGCTCTAAAAGCTTTTGAAACTAATGGGCAGCTTTGCTAAAGGTTCTCTGGAGGGGGAGGGAAGAATGAAGGAGGATCACCTTTCACAGCAGAGAGCAAAACTTGAGAATCTTCTTCAGGCCCCTCTTCCTTCTGAAAAATGCTCCCCAGATGCATCTGCTTTCTCCAGAAGCCCAGCCAGCAGCTTCTCTCCAGCCTGCCTCCCTCAGGCTTCTGTTGGTTGCCCTGGCCCAGTGTTCTCCACCTCTGACCTGAGATCAGCGCAACAGAGGTAAATCACTATGCAGAATACCCCCTTGGAAGGTGGACATGGCTGTGATCCCTTCATAAGCTAGTCCTTGTCACAACACTAAGAGCAGTGGTGGACAAATGGGCCAGTCAGGGAGCACCCAGAGGAGAGTGTGCCTGCCTGCTGGGGGTCCAGGGATGTCACGGAGGGATGAGCATGAGAGCTGAGTTGTGAAACACTCCAGGAGGAGAAGCATTCTGCAGCTTGTGCAAAGACATCACCATATATGGGGGCGGGGGCAGCTTTTTGGAGAGATTGTGCCCCATGGAGGGAACTCAAGGGTTCAGAGGACTCTGGTCAATCTGCCCGAAAGGCTTTGGGAGTCTCAGAGGAACTCGAGCTCACCCTGACCTTGGATTATTTTCTCTTTGTGGGATTTAGCTTGGCCACCAATCACTAGTTAGGCCTCTATCAGCAAGCTCCCCGCTCTCAGCCTCACTTTCTCCCTTTCAATATAGGAGGCTTCAGAGGGCCATGATTCCCAAACTAGCTCAGAAGCCCCTGAAGAACTAGTTAAAATGCTGATTTTGAAATCAATCAACCCATCAAATATTCTGCGTCCTAAGAGGCAAGGCAAAGCCTGGGAGTCTGCATTTAAAAAGGGACTTGGTATATGCAGGTGTCCCTCACATTCTAATAGCTTCTAAATTGTCCTGCTGCTAAGAATCACCTGGAAAGTTGTGAAACACAGTTTCTGGACCCCTTCCATGTAGACACTCGTTCCAGGGTGGGAGTTCCCAGAATGTGGTCCCAGAAGCAGCAGCACCTGGGGACTTGTGGGGATATGTGATGCAAACTTCAGGTCCATGCTAGACCTAAGGAATCAGAACCCCAGAGGCAGGGCCAGCCATTTAATGAGTCCTCCTGGTAATTCTGATGCACACTGAAGTCAGAGCACCTCGGGCCCAAATCTGGCGTTCTTTGATGATGCTGAATCAGCATTGGGAAAGGTTGGGGAAACTTACAAACATCAAGGATCCTCCCAGCTGCTGGTGTCCAAGGTTTTAGGAGGGCCTGGATCATCCTCAACTTGCTTCTAGGCTTCTCAAGGGTAAGGTGTCTGGGAAACAGAAGGATCTCCCCTTTAAAGCAAGTAACATTCAGAGAATCAGGGGACCAAGTACTTAAAACCCTTTGCCACTGCCTCACACCCTTTGCCTCAGCAACATGCTCACACATCCACTCCTTCCCACCTGGCCTCTAGTACTCCCCTGGGAAGAGGAAGCCATGAAAAAACTTCCCAAACCCAAGATTTACCAAGAATGAGGCCAGGTCAGCAGGGTCTACTTCCTTTTATTAATTCATTCCCTTTAGCTGACATCTCATTTTCTTGAAGGCGACCTGCAGAGCTTGGCTCCCTGCCCCAGCCGCTCACCACACCTCCAGGCAACAGCACCTTCTAAGAATAACAAAGAGAGTAGAGCAGGCCATTGGACCTAGCAAAGAGAAAATGGCCTGCTCCCTCTGCTCCCCCTGCAACACAATGTTTCTGGGGGGGGGGGGACATCCCTTGTCTCAAGGCTATGACAGTGAAACGAGGTTCCCAGCCTCCCGCTGTTGTGTTCCCCAGAGCTGAGGCTCCAGCAGACCCTCTCTCCCTGCCCACTTCATTGACAGTCTAAAATTCCACCAGCAGCATCGCATTCCTTCCAGCCTCTCACCTACACATGCTTACTTCATTTACTTATTCATACAACATTTATTTACTGAGCACATTCTTGTTCCAGGTATTATGCTAACCCTAACCCTTCCAACTCCTTGGAAGTTGGTGCTTGGAATTGAGGATGCTTGCAATTGTAAGTGACCTGAAAAATACTTTAAAGTAAACCTTGGCAAACAAAGCTTGACCCCAGCAGCTTTACCAGAGCTGCTTCCAAAAGCTGATAAGGAGTCCTTATAGGTGGAAGGGATGAGACTTTGGGAGAGGAGGGAGAGAAATAGAGAGCACTGGAGAAAACTTGTCTGATTTTGACTTAGAGACATGTTTACTGAGCAGTTAATGTGTTCTAGGGACTTCACTAAGGGCTCAAATCAAAACCTCCATGGGGGTATCACCAAGCAGAATTTATCTAGGTTTGCTGAGAGACAGAACCCTGGTTTACCAATCAAAAGAAGAGTGAATACTAAGTCTGGCAGGTCCTGTGACTGTTATCTTGGAAGTTGGTGCTGAGAAAAATCTCAGGGCTAAGAAGAGGCAGTCAGGGTGTCCTGGGTGGGATCCCAGCTCCAGCCCACTCCCAGGGCCCCTATATTTCTCCCGGAGTTGTACCCTCTTGCATCTTTCTGTGCCTTCATTTCCCCAGTGCCTGTAGCCAGCTCCTAACTTCCACAGTTCAGTTCAGGAGCCAGTCTGAGCTTCAAGTGCTTAAGCCCAGGCCACTGGCTTCAGAGTGCACTGTAAGCCATAAGGCAAACCTTTGAGCTGAGAGATGAGGGTCCTGTCCTTGGGGAACTTATGCAATAGATAGTCAGGGCCTTAATGGGTAGGTGGCATTTTTCAAGAAGAGTTGAGGTCAGGAGAATGTGCCAGATGTGGGCAACAGCAAGCACAAAAGTCCGGGGGGGGGGGGGGGGGGGGGGGGTGGGGCGGCAAAGGTGGGTGGCCCAAAACCCCGGTGGTTTTTTTTAAACCACCCCCCCCGCCCAAAAAACCCATTGGGA
>CAUYPK010135375.1:0-22183 GCA_963574355.1 Loris lydekkerianus
CTACCTAGATACAGCCAATGTGGTACCATGCCTGTCACGCACCTCATCCCCCGCCTTCTTTCCCCGCCCCTTCCCCATGCTCTATATAAGCGGCTGCTTGACACAATACAGTTGAGTTCCTGCTTAAAAAAAAAAGAAAAAGAAAAAGAAATGAAATCAGAAAGGAAGAGCAAAGAGAGGGAAGGAGGGAGGGGAGTGGGGCTTTGGTGTGTGCCACACCTTTTGGGTGCAAGACACGATTGTA
Organism: Loris lydekkerianus; assembly: GCA_963574355.1. NCBI lineage: Eukaryota > Metazoa > Chordata > Mammalia > Primates > Lorisidae > Loris > Loris lydekkerianus. The sequence continues at coordinate 245 of CAUYPK010135375.1, forward strand.
AAAGGGACTTTACCTAAAAAATGCAATCAGTGTAACCTGGTTTATTGTACCCTCAATGAATCCCCAACAATAAAAAATAAAGAAATGAAAAAATAAAATAAAATAAAATAAGTCTAGTAATACCTGCCTCTCTCATTCTAAAATGTATCTGAGTTCAAGGGAGGTCGTGAGCACAGAATGACTTTGGAAACTGCAAAGTTCTCACCTGGCAATAGAGCCCTGTGCTGACTCTGAGTGGTGCACAGCTGTCCACAGATTCATTACCAAGATGTGGTGACAATGGCAAGGAAGTCTTTAAGAGAAAGAGGCCAGAAATTGAGGCAGACACGGATCCTCATAAGCTGACTAGGCTGGATATTAGGAGGAAACAAAGTCATTGCCCTCATTTTCCCTTTAGATCAACCCCAAGGCTTTGCAGAGTCCTCAGGCCCCTGACCTCATTAGAAAAGCAGATGGACATATCAGAGGGGTTAATGGCAGCCTGCCATGACCCTGACTGATTCGGTCCTAGCTGTTGACCCTCTAGAGATGGTTATGACTTTGAAAATTGAAGGACTGACTTTTGGTGGGGAATGAACAATAAGTAAAATCTAAAATCACATTAGGATTTAAAAAAAAATAACCCCCCTTTATAGGAATAGGACAAAAAGGAGAAATAATGGCTAACAAACATATGGAAAAGGGCTCCTCATCCCTAATTATTAGAGAAATGCAAATCAAAACCACCCTGAGATAACATCTAACCCCAGGGAGAACGGCCCACATCACAAAATCTCAAAATTGCAGATGCTGGTATGGATGTGGAGAGAAGGAAATACTTTTACAGTGCTGGTGGGACTGCAAACTAATATAACCTTTTTTTGGAAGGAAGTATGGAGAATCCTCAAAGAACTCAAACTAGACCTTACATTTGATCCTGAAATCCCATTACTGGGCATCTACACAGAAGAAAAAAAAAATCCTTTTACCATAAGGACATTTGCACTAGACTGTTTATCGTAGCTCAATTTACAATCCCCAAAATGTGGAAACAGACTAAATACCCACCAACTCAGGAATGGATTAACAAGCTATGGTATATGTACACCATGGAATACTATTCTGCCATTAGAAAAGATGGAGACTTTACATCTTTTGCAGTTTTTGGTCGGGGCTGGGTTTGAACCTGCCACCTCCAGCATATGGGGCCGGTACCCTACTCCATTGAGCTACAGATGCCACCGAGACTTTATATCTTTTGTATTAACCTGGATGGAAATGGAACACATTATTGTTAGCAAAGCATCACAAGAATGGAGAAGCAAGAATCCTACATACTCAATCCTGATATGAGGACAATTAATGACCTAGTACATGGTGGGGGGTGGGGGAAGGGAAGAGGGAAGGAGGAAAGGGAGGTGGGAGTCATGGTGTGTGGCACACCTTTTGGGAACAGGACACAATTATAAGAGGGTCTTTATCTAACAAATGCAATCAATGCAACCTGTTTATTTGTACCCTCAGTGAATCCCCAACAATAAAAAAAAAGGAGAAGTAAAAATTAAAATAGAGTACCAGCGATATTGCAGACTCTTCATTAAGTCAGATAGTGCCTGTTAGCCTCTTAGCTGTCTCACTAATGAGGGCAAAACTGGAAGCCTATTGGAGGAACACAGTCACTGGCATATACATGGGTGGATACCGCAGTGCACGTGTGGATGTGTGTGCACACACGTGCTCACATGCATATCTCTTGAGAGCCAGGATGAGGATGAGGATGTGAACCTAAATCCACGTGGATAAAGTGAAATTGCACGTTGTGTTTTATCTCTGCTCTTCCTATTTCTGACCAGCTGTCTCGGTTTATCAATGTCTGCACCTTGCCACTAAGCCCTTCCCAAAGTGCCTTTACTTAAGCTGCTGACAACTCTTGACTGCCAAAGTTATCAAGAGCTGTGTAAGATTGAAACATTCTGCACCTGGATAAATGGGACTCCCAGAGACAACAACAACATTTGTGGATTCGGTTATCGCTGCTGCTTTTCTCAGATGATCAGTGGCTGTTCCCCATCTCTGAACAACAGTTCTTGTTACCCTCTTGGAAAACAGTTTTGTTATTTAGGAGCTCAGGAAAGGAAAGAGTTTGCAAATCAGTGGTGACTCTTTCTGCACAGTCTCTGCCTTTTCCCATTACAAGGCTTCGCTGAGCTGCTAACAGCTCAATGTTCATAAATATGCAAAGGTGGCATTAATCTCCCTGATTAGTTAGTCCAGTGACTTACCCACACTCTCGCCTGTGAGCCTTCCTAGACTCACGGTTCCTGTTCTCTCCACTCTTCTCTCCCCACCTCGGTTAGTCCTTCACCACTAGTGTTGAGCAGCTTACAATAAAAGGGGTCCTGCATCCCTCAGCAGGCTGCCTACAAGAATTTCACCAACTCCTCAGGCACTTTGAAACTTTCCTAATGAGCATTGTGGGCTTATGTGAACAAGTGGCAGATGGCATTTGAAAGGCAATTAATTTTGTTCATTAAAATTTAGGACAGCCATATTATACAGTCGAGCACAGTGAACTCTGTTTTTACATACTGTAACACAGACAACTGGCTGGCCCCTGAAAGAAGGAATTCAGTTTGCATCTAAATGTCATGGCCAGAGTGTGACAGAGACTGTCCCTATACAAGGTTGAAGAAGTTGAGGTTTATCTGGTGAATTTTCAAAAGTGTTTGCGATCGAAGTGCAAAAATGAATGGAGACGCTATGGCTTGTTGATGCCTTGTGAGCAGCCCTGAGCCAGAGAAGCCACCTGAGCAGTGCCAGGATTCCTGACCCACAGGAATAATGAGATAAAAAGGGTTCTTGTTTAGAGCCACTAAAAAAATAAAAAGAAGCTAAGATATTGTTGAACATTCACACATATTTCTGGGCAACTAACTTGGTACAAACTGGGCAGCCCAAGGACAAAGTCTGTTGTCCACCAGACTTCAGGCCACGGGAAGCTCTTTTTCCTGCTCAACCTATGACCTGAGAGAAAAGTGCGTCCCCAGTGAGGTCTGCATACCACAATTATGCACGCACGTGTACACTTGCACACATCCACGCTGTTCTAAAAAGTAAATACTACTTTTAAAAACATCGCTCATTAACTCTTCTGGAGAAAACAGGTTTGTTAAGAAAATCCAATTATCACAAGAAGTGGGGGGAAGTATCCAATGTAGTCAATACTAAGATGAAACCAATATATAAACACCTACACGCCCACACAAAAGAAAAACACAAGTATAGTCTAGTGAGGGGGGCAGGGAGAGGAGTGAGGAGGGAGGAGGAAGGGTGATTGGCAGGAATCACCTAATATGCAGCAGTTCTCAACCTGTGGGTCGCCACTCACAGGAACTGTATTAAAGGGCCTCGGCATTAGGAGGGTTGAAAACCATTGACCTAACGGGAGACCTCACAATGTGAGGGTGTTCAAGACACCCCCTGGGTGAAGGGCTCAACTACAACGTGAACTTCACCTTAGAATGAAAACAATGTAACCTAAACATCTGTACCTGCACATCAACCTGAAAATAAATAAATAAATAAAATCCCAATTTCTTTTTGAGGTAAATAAATGCCTATAGACCATCAGATATAGAGGAAAGGAACTGATACTTACCATGGTGAATGAGGCCCTTTGGAGCGAGCCCCAGAGGAGCCCTGAATTCTACATGAAGAAATTTGAACATTAGGTTTTTGGTTTTTGCGCGTGTGTGTTAAGACATTTATATTCTACCCTTAGTATTGAACATTATTTTGTATGTGGCAGTGAACCAGCCTAAGACTTCTGAAGACAAGAGTTGACGTGAAACCAACAGTTAACTGATAATATGAAGAATAAAATAGAGGCGGAGAGGAGAGAAATTAGGGAGACCAGCTGGGGACTACAGTAATATTTTCAATAGCGTATGGAGGTGGTACTACGGCGTTAGCCAGCAGCAGTGCAGTGAGAGGAGGAGGAAATGCCCCAACAAAGAGCATCTTGATGTTGATGACCGTTTGGGTGGAACATGGAGAAGACAGAGGGGATGCCATCTCCAGCTTTCACGATCACGCGTGATCATGCCATTAACAGAGACAGGAGATACAGAACGGAACACAGATTCCGGGAAGGGGGAACAATGATAATATCCTCGCATTTTAGAAGTTTACTTATTCCCTTGATATGATATGGTGAAAATGGCATTTCAGCTCTGTGATCTTCCTGGTAAAAATCCATAACCCCAGTCTAATCATGAGGAAAGCATCAGGCACATCCCAACAGAAGAGCATCCAGCAATAGACTCTCCTTGGAATGGTCAAGGTCAACTTAGAAAGTCTGAGAAGCTGTCACAGCAGAGAGAAGCCCAGAGGGACAGTATGACTAAACTTACTGTGAGATCCTGGAGGGAATCATGGAATAGAAAAGGTCAGATGTTGGGTAAAAACTAAGGAGATCTGAATAAATCATAAACTTTCCTTGAATAATAACACGTTGATATTAGTTCATTAGTTGTAACAAATGTGCCACAGTCATGTTAGCAACAGGAGAAATAGTCGATGGTGGGGGTGGGGAGAATGGAGGGGAATTCTCTGTACCACCTGCTCAATTGTTCTGTAAACACAAAACTGTTCAAAAATAAAGACTACTTTTTAAAAGGTTGCTTATGAAAGCTTTTGATATCTGCTAACCCATTATGAGAATTAGGGTGGGCATTACACAGAGAACAAATAAGCTCTTCTTTTCTCCCCACAGTAGCCCCATTACATATTAGACCACATCACTGATAACTCCACCACCTTTCCACCACCTACCTGAATTGGAAGGCTGAGATGCAGGGAAGCAACTCTGTGCCTGGAGCTTCCAATGCTGATGTTGAAATAACCAGAAGGGGCATATACAGTGAGATAGCCATGTGACGAGGAGAGGAAAGCTGCTGGGAAGAATAGAGTTTTTTTTCAATGGTTGTGTAGGGGGTGCAAAGGCACTATGAGCTCTTACCTCAAACTCTGTGCTTTTGGATTTCATACAACAAATGTTTACACACCGCCTTGCCCAGCTGGGTGCTGTTAGGTACAAGGATGTGAGGATAAACATGGCACAGCTCCTGCACACAAGGAGCTCGCAGTCTACTCAAGGGGCAAATTCATTACAGTACCTGGTCAGCACAAGGATGTTATTTTGGGGTTTTGTTGTTTTTTTTGTTTTGTTTTGTTTTTTTGAGACAAGGTATAGGTTGCCGATGTAGAGTACAGTGGTATCATCTCACCTCACAGCAACCTCAAACTCCTGTGTTCAAGCCATCTTCCTGCCTCAGCCTCCTGAGTAGCTGGGATTATAGGTCCCACCCTAACACGTGGTTAATGGAGACAGGTCGGTCTTGAACTCTGAGCTCAAGCAATCCACTTGCCTCAGCCTTCCAGAGTGCTAGGATTACAGGCTTGAGGCACCATGATTAGCGTTATGTGTTAAAAAGGAAAAAAGAGTGGGTGGGTTGAGGAACACTGAGGAGGGAACAGGGAACTCTGCCTAGCAAGGCGGTGAAAGGGGGCAGTACAAAGGAGAAAGCTTGCTGACCGGGCTTCTAAGATCAGTAGGCTCATGCCATGTTAAGTGGGAAAGGTACTCTAAATGGATGATTCAGCATTTGTAAAAACATGGTGACATTCCATAGCACAACATGCTTGTGGGGTGGCAGCCAGAGCATCAGGCAAGGGACTCACAGCCTGGGAACTGTGACAAAGGTTGACTAGGGAGGAGAAAGGCTGGAGTCAGAAAGACCAGGTAGGAGGTTATTGTCATGATGCGAACTGATGGAACTCTACAGTCATGATGGAATGTAAAAATATGCCCTGACTCTCCCACCCTTTCTTTCCTCCACCAACACATTCAAGCCAAAGCCTGAGCCCCATAAGGCCTCAAATCTTGGCAAAGCAGAAATATCCAGCATCTGTTTCTTGAGCAGCAGAAGCCAGAGGTTGGCGGTGCCCAGGTTTCCTCCCATGTGAGAGCCCCAAGGTCCAGGCTCAGGCCTGTTTAGGAGCACGTCCACCATCTGCTGTGCACCTCTCTTCCCCCAGTACAGTCCTCGCAGCTCTGGCTTTTAGAATGGGGCTGTGTTCACAGCCTGCCTGGGAGCACTTCACAGAGCTTCCCACACTGAAACTGTGAAACTGCAGAGATTACTGATTAACAACATGTTTTGTTTCCAGGCAGACATGGACAAGGCCATGTATATGCAGGTTGCATCCTCCTCCCTTGAAAATACGGAAGACAACTATAGCAGAGAGTTTGCCCAAAAGCCAGGTGGCCACATGAAACCTTAGGCATTTGATCTCAAATTCTCCTTGTTGTTGTGGACATAGTGCAAGGAACTCGAGCTCTGTGACCAGGAGCAATGGTTCCTGTTAGCATTTAGGCCCAGGGCATTGCTGCCCTGGTTGATGCTGAGAAGAGGCATGTGGGGGGATGGTGAAGGCACACAGACTCTGGAGCACCCAGACCTGGCTTCGAATACTGGCTGTACCACAAACTAGTAGTTGTATGTTGGGCAACTTACCCTACCTCTCTGCATCTGTCTCCCCATTTTTAAAAATGAGTGTAATGATAGCACTCACCACAAAGGCTGTTGAGAAGATCAAACAATACAGACCAGGTGATGGAAAGGTACTTCATGTAGCACAGGGTCATCAGGTTGGCTGGCAGATGCCTTCTGCAGGGTCAGCCTGCACCTGCTCCACCTCTACCTCTGGGTGTATGGAGCCAAAGCAATACACACGCCGAATGCTGGGGCTGATGTGACTAGAGGCTGCGGTGGGGACCACTGGCCTACAATGGGGAAGGGTTAGAACTCAACATCCAGGATTTGAATCTCAGCTATTGAACTTCCTGGTTTTGTGATCTTACACAAGTAATTTACTCTCTTTATTCTCAGTTTCCACATTTATAAAATGGGCGTGATACTGGGGACTATCTCCTAGAGAGAAATAAAGGAGGTTCATTCATAGGGTTGCGCGTAGAGTTCCTTTGTCCTCATTGCTATAGGTGAGATAACAGCCCATGTCGTGAATATACTATGATTTATTTATTCTACAGCTGGTGGAGATGTGGGTTATTTTCAGTTTGGCACTATTAAAAATAGCATTGCTATGAAAATTCTTGTACATATTTTTTGATAAACACACACTTACAATTTGGGGGGTCGGGTGGAATTTCTGGGTCAGAAATATCAACTTTAGCAGAAGTTGCCAACCAGTTTTCCAGAATGGTTGTTGCGGTGTAAATCCCCACCAGCTGTATGAGAATTCATATCCTCACTAGCGCTTGGGATGTTCGTTTCAGCCATTCTCGTGGGTTTGTAGCACTGTCGCTTGTCATATGAATTTGCATCCCCCTGGTGACTGGTGACTGATAGAGCTGAAAACCTTTCCAAATGTATACAAAACACAGGGTCTGGCACACAGTTAGCATTCAATAAGTGTTAGCCATTATCATTACGCTCGTTGCTCTCTGGTCACTGAAACACAACTTTTTCAAGTAGGGACGTGGGCAGAGATTTCTAGAAACTTTAAAAATGTTACACTCTCTTAGCCTACCTTTTGTCATCCACATATGTCTTTCTTGTGTCTGTCTTTTCCTGGCTAACATGTCTATAAATAACAGTCCTCACCTCTAGCAGAGTCCAGACATGCTGGATTCTAAGAGCTAAAGGCCAGATGAGACTTCTGCCCTTTACCCCAAACAGATTCCCACCTCTGCTCAGATATGTCACTTCTAAGGGAAACAGAAAGCTTCCTTTCCTGAAGTCTCTAGATCACCTGGAATCTCATCTATCTGACCCTGCTTCTTCTGCTTCTTCCTGATGAATGGCTTTGACAACTATCTCATTATTACAGCCTCTGCTCCAAATCTGACTTGAATCTTTAATGCTTTCTGTTAGGAAAGATGCATCACTTGGTTTTTAAGACGCACACACAATTTCCCTTGCAGAGCCAGTATCCTGAGAGGTTTGTTAATGCATCGAGCCACAGAGGAAAATTCCATGATGTCCCCAGAACAAGAAGCCAGTTAAGCTTAACCCAAGCTAGCCCCTAAAGTAAAAAAAAAAAAAAAACAAGCTCCAAGAGAAAAATCAGTCTTGTGTAACTAGGGGTGGCGCTGCATCTTACAGAGTCTTGGGAAAAAGAGAAAAGGATGACAGCTTAATTAATTCCCAGTCCGAGTTAAAAAGTGGTACTCATGTTTATATAAAATAGTCTTCATTATGTAATGTAGTAGGATTTTACTCTCTGTGTCACCAGGTGAAGAATTCCTCTTAGCAGAGACCCAGCTTTGTTGGGAAAGTTTCTTGGTATACCCACATGAAACAAAATATGGGACCTCTGCCACTGGGGACCTTGATGGGTTGAAATACTCTGGAGAAGATAAAAGAACAAATCTGCTGATTGTAACAGAGATTGAAGGGAGAAGAAAGAAAAGAGGGATGCTGGGAAGCCAACCAGACAGTTAAATGCTGTCCAGGGGAATATGTCACCCCTCCCATCTTCAAGAAAGCTACTTACTCCACTAAACACATGGTAAGAGTAAATCTTCTGCAAGAACCCATGAAGGAACTACGTCTGTCGCACAGATTCTCTAAAGTAAGAAAGCCAGAATACATCAGCCACCAAGGAGGCAACAGAAAAAACAAGTTGTTTGGAATGAGCAAAAATTGTGATGGGGGCTCTGGACCCAGGAAAGCTCAGGGTGACCAACTTTTCACGATTTGGGGGGGACTTTTCCAATGTTAGCCTTGAAGGTCTCACATCTTGGGAAGCCCCCCTGTCCCAGGCAAAACCTAGCTGTACTATACAATCAGTTGAGTTTCATTTACCTAAATGTTGTGGGACTCGGAGGTCCTGTTGACAACTGTATTATAATGAAAGTAGCACAGGTACTGTTCAACTCTTGGACTCTGAATATGATGACTTCCCCCACACAAACATATACGCCGAGACACAAACACCCAAAGTATATGCCAAGTACTTCCTGATGAGTGAAACCCTCCTCCTGATCAAGAATTTCAGTTTCCCACCACTGTTGACTTGGGAGTTTGGAGCACTGAGGAAGAACCACGACTTTGCCGGCTCCTGCAGGAAACATTCCTTCTGATCCTGGTCTTTTGAGAGGAAAAGAGAAAGCAGGGGAGCAGGGGCTCCCTTCCCAGGCACCTCACCATTGATTTCTTTCTATTCCCCCCCACCAACATTCATGTGCAGTGTGGGAAAACTGACCTAGGGAAGACTTGTGTGTTTTGAGTTTATCAATGTTTTTCAACCTTTTTTTATCTCATGGCACATTTGAACCTATAAACTTCCACAGCACACTTAAATTGTTGATCAAAAAAAAAAAAAAAAGAATAAACTTACTGTGCTTTCAACTTCTTCCAAAAATAATTTAATTAATGATCTTTAAAAATTTTTGTGGCACACCTAAGACCCTCTCACGGCACACCAGTTGAAAATCACCAGTCTAGATCCACTGATTTCAGCTAAAATTATGTTTTCAATAAGTTGAATTCAGACTTAATTTTTGCAGTCTTAGAAACTGGTAGAAATAAGATTGTGGTCTCATCTGTAAACATTCATTCAGGTCTGGGATTCCTAAACTGGAAGACACATTCCAGGGGTCAGGTTAGAAGTTTATTTGCAGGCTAATGGGCACAGAATAAGGCAGTGAACTCCAGGTGTGTTTTACAACAAGACATGCCTGGAGTTTAATCCCACATGGGCCAAGCAGGACCCCTGGCATATGGCCTTGGGCACATTCCCTGTGAATGAGGGAGATGAGAGATAGGAATGGAGAAGGGGCCCTGAAGAACCAAGAGGATGAGACAGAAACCACCTGAGATGGTGGAGGCCGTCAGAGGTAAAGCAGGTTTAGGGAGAAAGATCAAGAGTTCAGGATAGGACTTGCTAAGGAGATAGGCTAGAAATACAAATTTGGACGTCACTGACAATAGCTGTTATTTAAAGCTGTGACCAGATGAGCTCACCAAAGAAGTGACAGCAGGGAGCGAGATGTCTGTGTGTCCATGGGTGTGCAACCCTCGTGTGACCTTGGCTGGCCAACGTCACCCCCTACGCCTCTTCCCCACCTATATTCCATGGATCCATCACAGAAAGCTTAGTGTTCCTTTGTCAGGAAGCAGTAGGTGTAGGACAAAAGGTTTGGAGACCCAAGACAGACTGGGGCTTAGCTGTGCCATAGTTAGTAACTAAGTAACTGTGTTACTTTGCGCAAAGCACTTAATCTTAGCAAGCCCCAGTTTCTTTACCTGTAAATTAGAGATTTCACCTCCTATCGTTGGCTGCTCATATGGGCTGTCACAACAAAACACCCATGGTCTGGGTGGTTTAAGCAACAAGCACCTATTTCTTACAGTCTAGAGAGGCTAGGAAGTCCTACGCCAAGGCACCCGCAGTTTTGCTGTCTGCTGGGGGCCCCCTTCCTGGTTCATAGACACCCATCTTCCTGCTGTGTCCTCACACAGCCAGAGGGAGGTGCGAGCTTTCTGGGGTCTCTCATATAGGGGTATCACTCCATTCATGAATGTTCCATCCTCTTCACCTAATCACTTCACAAAGGTCTCACCTCCTAACACTATCATATTGGGGCTGAGGACCTCAACATACAAATTTGGGTGGGACGCATTTAGTCCATAACATTCCCTTCCAGAATGTCTGTGTCAAATAAGTTAATTGAAAACACTTTGTAAAATGCTTACATTTTTATATGTCATTATCACTTATCCCATTATAACCTCTAATAATTTCAGTGAGCAAATACTGTTTCTAATAGTGATTGGATACAAAGTTTAGAACAGCATCTATCAACATTTAAAATGCACTTACCATCCTCTTCAAGGCAGCACTTCCAACTCTCCTGCAGATACAACTCTTCATGTACTGCTGAACTGCTGCACACTTATAAAGATAAATGTGTTAGGCATTGGTGATAATAAGGAGAAATTGGAAATGATATGTATCAGTAATGGATTGGGTAAGAAAGGCACGGTGTGTTCATACCGTGGATTACCAGTCATTAAATGTAACGAGAAAATGTATGTATACTGACATGAAACGATGCCCAGGATATTTATTTAAATAATAAGCAAGTTGCAGACAGCATACTAGAATATGGTTCAACTTCTGTTTTGATATGTGCATACCAAAAAGACCAAAGGCCAGCCAGGAGGTTTGTGTATGGCTAAGGAGTTCATTTGCCTCTGAGAAACAGGACCAACACTGGGGAGAATGATTTTCACCTTACCTTTCACCCTTTGGAATTCTTGGAGGTTTTCTAACAAAAGATATTTTAAAGACATACCACAAACCAGCTCCACAGCCCTGAGGTTGGTAAGCAGGTGCATGGGGGCAATAACGTAAAGCCTTTTCCCAGCCCAGGAAAAATGTCTCTGCTGTGTTCCCAGCTACATATTTCAATTCTGGAAGCCACAGCAGTGCTTCCCATGAACCCATGTGGAAATGTCGAAGCGGTAGTCCAGAAGGGGGAAAACGCAGGCCCCCGAGTAGGCTACTTTGGAAAGGAAAAAGAAAAAGCAAACATCTTCTGAAAGCAGATGGTGGCTGCAAGATAAAATGTGTTTGGCAACAAGGAAGGAACCACAAAAGAGAGACAGCCAGAGGAGAGAAAACCAGCAAAAGAGAGACAGCCAAAGGAAGTGGTAATGAAGTGGGAAGCTGAAGATCCCCTCGGGATGTCTCGGCTTTGCCGAGCATCAGGCCTCTGGATGATTCAACAGAGGTGCGCAGACATTCTTTTTCATTTCTTTTCTTTATTAAAAGTATACCACTAGAACAGTAGCTCTGAATCATGATGTCCTGACACTTATTTATTTACAATTATTTGCCATATTAAAGTTTTCAAATAATTTACTTTTTTTTAATAGCTAAAGAGCAGCCGAGATAAGCCCTCTCCTCACTGGCCTTCCAACAAGTTTCCTGGGGTAGGAGTCAAAGTCACTGTCAGGGTGGAGGGAGTTGGGTATAACCCATAGACTATTGGTCTCACTGCCTCCTAACAAGTCACTTTTCTCTGGGCTCTGAGGCTTCCCACAGGTCACTGGTAGGGTGGGCAGGTCAACCACAGTGTGAGGAAAGGCCTGGAAGGATGCAGAATCACACCACTTCCCAGCCCTTTCACACAGTGTTAACCAAGGCACAAACATCTGAAAGTTCTAACAACCATGGGTTTATTAATGGATTATTTTGCCCTAAATTGCTCACTGGCACAGCTGCTGGTGATGTTAATGAGCACCAGTGAACTCTGGCCACTCCAGCAGGGAATAGCTGCAGAGGCTGGAGGGCAGCTCCCCTGCCCAGTGAGGGACAGAAGTCCTTATGTCTACAGTAACCTGTCTGCTCATACTGCAGCAGTTCACAGACAGGGTCACAAAGGATAGGTTTTCCATTTGGTCCTAAGTAACCTTTTAATGTCACATAAACTGAGCCAATGTCAAGAATACACGAAGATATCACAAATAATCATCTGTTCTATCTTTGGGATAAGATGTATGCCAGGCACCAAACTAAAGGTCAGGAGAAAAGGTTTCCACTCCAGTCAGGGTCAAAACCAGAATTTGGGTCTTACAAAATAGGGCTTGTGATACAAGTTTACTTGAACAGGGTGCTTTTCAGGTTAAATAAGCTCTAAACATTGCATTCAGAGGGCTGAGATTGTAGATACTTATATACCTATCTCAAGCTTAATCCCAAATCATATGTGTAAATTTATATATGTGTAATGTACATGAGTATGTATCTATCCATGGAATAGAAAATTACATGGTCCTTTCCACCAATATCTCACTTAACCCCCTCTTGAAGCTAGAGGTCACTTGTAAGTATGTCAGTTGCCTCCTCAAATAAGGATTATTTTTAAACCTAACTACAATACCTTTATCACACATAAAAAAATGAACAATTCCTTGGTATCATCTAATTCTCAATTCATATAAAATTTCTCCATTGTCTCAAAATATCTTTTTATAATTGGTTCATTTGAACCAGAGTGCAAACAAGGTCCGCACATTGCATTACACACACATACACACACAACAGAAGGTGCCCCCCCAAATATACATGAGTTAAGAAAGGAAAAAACTGTATTAAATTTATAATACTCAATGTATATCAAAGGCAAAAGATGAATACAAGTGACATTGAGCACCTCTTATAATTGCAGAAGTTCAATATGACTTGAGTTTAAAATTTTAATACAGTTTTTTCCTTTCCTAACATGTATATACACTTTTTGGCACCCTCTGTATTTTCTTCAGCTCTGTCCATATTTTCTTTTAGCTCCCTAAGGAGTGTAAGGGGGCTGGGAACAGTGACATGCCCACGGCAATAACACCTGATCTTGGTTTCTAAGAGGAACCAGGGTCCTTGGAGAAATGGCCAATTCAAGAGTTGGGGCAAGGGAAGTACCAGATGTGCTTGGAGCATATGAAACAAGAAAGCAAGGATATGCCCTAAGAAAGATGAGGTATGCCAAACCGACTGATGGAGCTCCCACGTTCCTGATCGGAGAAATTCGAGCATCAAAATAAATAATGATAGTAACAAATTATATATAACTCACTGAATGAGGATCCTTGAGTTCGACAGATATAAATAAATGATTGAAATGAATGTGTGATGAGGAACCGGATATTTAAATACTTTCTAGGTACCTCCTCACAGAAATACTTATTAATTACAAAAAGAAAAGAGTAACTTCACAGAGGAGGAGTCTTATAGACACCACCTTGATTAAGTGCTCAAAGTGAGCACCATCCGTGAGGGGACACATCGGAAATTATACCCCACTCGGCAATAAGACCAGAAGGAAGAGCACAGCTTCAGTCCTGTGATATTCCTTCCAAAAAGTGCGTGACCTGCATCTAACCACAGGGAAACATCAAATCCAAACTGAAGGACAGTTTACAAAACAACTGACCTGCAATCATCCAAAGTGTCAAGGTCACCAAAGCCAGAGACTGAAGAAGTGTCCCAGAATGAAAAGGACTAAATCAACTTACAACTGAATGCAACACGTAATTCTAAACAGGGTCCTTTTGCTCTAAAAAAATGTTATTAAAACAATTGGCTTCTCAACTCAAAGGAAATTTCCCCAATTGTCTCAAATATCTTTTTATAATTGGTTCATTTGAACCAGAGTGCAAACTAATTTTCTAATTTCGTGGACTATCCTGTGCTTATCTAAGAGAGCGTCCTTATTTGTAGGAAATACACACTAAAGTATTCGGGAATGATGAGAAATCAAGTTGGTAACTTATTCTCAAATGGCTCTGGGCGGGGGAGGGAAGAAGTAGTTTCTTATACTCTACTGGACATTTTCAGTAAGTTTGAGATTGTTTCAACATAAGAACAAAAACTACAATAAAAATAACTCTCCTCGTCAGCTATTTTCTCCTGGGGGGGATGGGAACAAAGCAGGATCACTTCTTGATTCTGAACCCTTATTGATTTTCAGAGTAATGAGCCGCTGCCATAGAAATTTGCAATGATGACAATCCTTTAAAGTATTAGTATGAGTTCAGCTAGTTTTATAGTTCATATACTTCAGTTAATTGCACTACCTCTTTTTAGCTCTTATCATTGTTCCTCTATCCATTGGCCACAATTCTGGTAGTCAATAGTTTTCTGCTTCCCATACATAATAAAAGGTTCCAAGTTCATTATTTACATTTCCTGCATGGAATCAATTTTTAGACCTTGAAAAACTCAGAGAAGTCCTTCTTTTTTTTAGCTTCATTAATTCCTTATGGTGGTGCACACCTGTGTCCCAGCTGCTCGGGGGGCTGAGGTGGAATGATAACTTGAACCCAGGAGTTCAAGGCTTGCCTGAGCAATATAGTGAGACCCAGTCTCTAAATAAATAAGATAGAAAAATAAGAATACCTTTTTTCTCAACTCCTTTGTTGAAATTCATCTTTTTTCCCTCCAATGTCTGACCAGCTTTGGACTCCTAAGAGAAATGGTAAGCAAAAAAGAGCATACACTAAGTCAAACTCTGTGGGTATCACAACTACTTGCTTGTGTGGGGAGAAGGTACTGGAAGGGGGTAATGTGATCCTTTCATTAACTTCCTTGAGTCAGAAATGATGATGATCAAATTTTGTTACTTTTCTCATTCTAGACACTGAGAGAACTGTAAGATTAGCTCTTTATTTCTTTAATAAAAGCATTTACTGGCTTGGTGCCCGTAGCATAGTGCTTATGGTGCCAGCCACGTACACCAAAGCTGGTGGGTTTGAACCTATTTTGCAACAAAAAATAGCCAGATGTTGTGGCAGGCACCTGTAGTCTCAGTTACTTGGGAGACTGAGGCAAGAGAATCGCTTGAACCCAAGAGTTGAGGTTGCTGTGAGCTGTGATGCCATGGCACTCTACCGAGGGCAAGAAAGTAAAACTCTGTCTCAAAAAAATAAATAAAAATAAAAATAAAAAATAAAAGCACTTACCAAGTAGCAACGAGGTCAATTTTCAGAAGCCTCTTACCCTAAAACTAGAGCTGGCCAAGGTTATACTGTTCAATCCAACCTCCTGGTGTTCAAGATTGATCTTAATTCTTTTGATGCAGGGCAGGCTAATCCAAACCTCTCACCAATGCTGGGGATAATTGGTGCAATCATTCATGCACTCATTTGACTGAGTACCCATTATGGGCCAAAACCTGTTGTTGGTACTGAGGACACAACAGTTCATACAAGAGTTCATACAATAGGAATAAATGCCTATCTTCATGGAGTGTATTTTCTAAATATATAAGCAGGGTTGCATTCCTTTCCAGAAGGGAGAAAACAAACCACAGCAAGATAAATCAGTAAATTATAACATACAAGAAAAACAGAGCAGGAAAGGGTGAAGCAGAAGCAGACCCAGTTTTAAATAAAGGTTTTCAGGGTGGGCCCCAATAAGAAGATGACATTTGAACAAGCAGTTGGAGAAGGCGAGAGAGTAAGTCCTGTGGTTTTCTGGTGGGAGAGATTTCCAGGCAGAGGACACAGCTTGAGTGAAGATCTTGAGGTGCAAATGTGCTTTGAATATTTGTGAAATCATAAAGAGGCTGCTGTGACTGGTGAAATGAGCAAGGTGAGGAGAGGAGAGAAGGTCAAAGACAAAAGGCGAGGGTCAGGGGGACAGAGAACCCAAGGCACCCAATGGCCTTGGAAGCTGTTTTAAGGACTTGAGATTGTACTCTGAATGCCATGGAAAGTCGTCTCTGGTTTGGGGACAGAGAAATGAATTTACCCAACTTATATTTTAACCAGATCACTCTGGCTGGAGAAGAATTACAGAATGGAAGGAAATAAGACACAGAAAGACTAGTTAGGAAGCTATTGTAATAGTCCACAGGGGATGATGGCTGGTAAGACGGGTGCTAACAGCAAAGGACATGAAAGGTTGGCACGTTATCAATATCTTTTAAAAGTAGAGCCTACAGGATTTGCTAAAGGGCTAGACATAGGTGTGAGAGAGAGAGAAAGAGGGGGTCAGAGGTCATTGTTAGGGTTTGGGCATGAACAATTCAAAGGATGGAGACTCCATCAACTGATATGGTAAAGAATGGAGAGGAGCAGGATTAGAGGGAGTTGCTCAAGAGCTCAGTTTTGGAGAAAGCATGTTGGAGATAAACTCCCAAACGACCCAGTGGAGATGTGAAGTGGGTAATCAAATACACAACTCTGGAGTTCAGGAGAATGGTCTACCTGGAGATAGATATCTGGGCATTGTGGTAGGCACAAAGATGTTCATGCTGTAATCCTCAGAACCTATAAATATGTTTCCTTACATGGCAAAAAGGTGTGATTAAGAGTTTGGACCTTGGGCAGTGCCTGTGGCTCAGTGGGTAGGGCGCTGGCCCCATATACCAAGGGTGGCAGGTTCAAACCCAGCCCTGGCCGAACTGCGACGAAAAAATAGCTGGATGTTGTGGCAGGCGCCTGTGGTCCCAGCTACTCGGGAGGCTGAGGCTAAGCCCAGGAGTTGGAGGTTGCTGTGAGCTGTGTGACGCCATGGCACTCTACCGAGGGTGATAAAATGAGACTGTCTCTACAGAAAAAAAAAAGAGTTTGGACCTGGAATGGGAAAATTATCATGGATTTATCTGGATGGGATCAATCTAATGAAATGGGTCCTGAGAACCTGAGAACTTTTCCCGCCTAAAGTCAAAGAAAGGTCAAAGAGAGAAGACTCTGTTGGCTTTGAAAATAAAGTAAGCATGAGCTAAGAAATGCAGGTGATCTGTACAAGCTGGAAAAGGCAGAGAAACACATTCTTCCCTGGAGCTTCTGGAAAGGAATGTAACCCTGCTGATAGGCTGACTTTTAGCCCAGTGAGACCCATGTCAGACACCAAACCTCCAGAACGGTAATATAATAAATTAGTGTTGTTTTAAGCCCACTAAGTTTACAGTTATTTTTTATGGTAGAAATAGAAAATTAATTCCAGTATCATCAACATAGAGATGATATTTATTTACATCCAGAAGAGTGGAATAATTAGACAGAAGAGAGATGTCTTGGAACTGGGCCTTGGGGTATTTGAAACTTAAGTCTGAGAATAAAGGAAGAACCAACAGAGCTGACTGTGGCCGCAAGGTAGGAGGAAATGAAAGAAAATGGCATTCTACAAGTCAAGTGGAGAAACTGTGTAACACGTCACATGTGGCCAAGCCAGACGAACAAGGCAGAGCAGGGAGGGTGGGTGTGGTCAGGCCAGCTGCTCCAGGAGGAAGGGAGTGGACACGGCTGTCACTACTCGAGCCACATAAATGGGAGGGATACATGAATGACACCCCCACCCCAATGCTCACTTTTCATACAAGCCACCTTGGTCACTAGCAAACTTGGCCCAACTAGAACATTGGAATGTTTCCAATCAGATTAGCACTCTTTCCCCCTGGGAAAGGGGATGTGAGTCAGTGAGAAACTAGGGGAGAAGAGGAAAGAGGAACAAGATGAACTGTCAACTTTCACTTCCAGCCCCGTAATATTCTTTCCTTTTACTATCCAATAGAGTCTTAGCCCTCCAAGACCCTAACTTGTTAAATGCCATATGCCCTAAGAGAGTTAACATAGTATCTCAAGACAAGAAAATAATCTTAGAGAAAATATGACCTCATCAAAATTAAGATATACAAGCTTCCAGCCCCTGACATTTTAATCCCCTATCATCCATTGCTGCAGACATCCTTTTATGTTTTGCCTTTCTTTATCTCAATACCCAAGTGTTCGGTGATCATCTACAAAGGACTGAATGAAGTAGGGCAAGGAGGACCCTTGTGGCCTAAGACAAATGCCTCCCTTATCAACTGCATCCTGCTGACTTAGGGTATTTGTTTACCTGCTCATCTTCTCCACTAGACGCAGAAGCCCTCAGAGAGGTGAGACTATGCCCTTTCACTGCTGAATTATAAGTGATAATTCATGAATTGCCCATTCACTGAACTTGTCATATGTGTCAGACGTGGTGCTAATTGCTTTCAGGCATTTAATCTTCATACAACCCTAGGAGATGAGCACTCTTTATTCCATTTTTCAGAAAAGTTAAAAAATTTACATAGGAGTCATACTGAGCTGGAAAGCGGCAGAGCAGTCCAATGCCCAAATCTGTGCTGAATAATAATCCCAAAGGCGTCCTCGGCCTCACTCCTGGAACCTGTGAACGTTATCTTATATGGAAAATGGAACTTTGCAGATGCAATTAAATTAAGGATTTTTGAAATGAGAGGATTATCCTGAATTATCCTGGCAGGCTCGATGTAATCACCAGGGTCCTTATAAGAGGGAGGCAGGAGGTCAGACTGAGGAGGAAGAGATGGGACAAAAGACAGAAGAGTGGCAGTGAGCTAATGAGGGCTGCCCAAGGCCAAGGAATGGAGATGGCCTCTAAAGCTAGAAGAGGCAAGAGAACAGACTCCCCCTACCTCCTCTAGAAAGGAACAGAGACAGTCCTGCCAATACCTTGATTTAGATTTCTGGACTCAGAGCAGTAAGATGATAAACTTGTGTTGTTTCAAGCCACTAAGTTTGTGGGACTTTGTTACAGTAGCAACAGGGAATAGACACAACTGTCTCTGCCTCTGTCTTTCTGTGGTCTGCACACCCCTGGGCTCAAGGCAATGTCTGACATCCAGAGAGTCCCTGGATGTTTGCTAAATGAATTGGTAGAGGAGGAGATTTTTCCTCTAAGGCTTCTCCTGTCTGGCCCAGCCTGAACCCCTGACCCAGAGAATCTAGCCTACTGCAAGAGAGGCAGGCAGGAGAGACCAGGTATATCCAGGGCACTGGTGAGGTGGCGTATGTGTTTTCCTTATGGCTAAGTTGAATGAATAAGTCAATTATAGTCTGGGAGGGGCGGAGACAAGATGGATGACTGAAGCCAGCTTTTCACAGAGGCTCCCATCCAGAAGGAGAGTTAAAGGACAGAAATTTAGCAAGTAACCTGGTGGATTTGAGCTGCACCAAGAGAGAAGGTTGAAGAACACACATCAACCCCGCTGAGGTGAGGTGCGACCCCAAGGATACAAACAAAAGGTACAAAATCCATCACCAAGCAGATGGGAGTCCCCTCCCCCATGAGAACGGCTCGGAGCACCCCACAAACAAACGGGCAGAGTTCAAAGGTCCTCCCACAACTCTCCACAGGAGAGACCCTCTAAAAACTGGACCTACCCCCTCGACTAGGGTGCCACGGCGTTCTCCTGCCAGGCATAAAACTGTATATATTCTCTACCTGCAACTCTGAACTCCCAGCACTCCCCTCCACTCTCACTCTAAGGTCTGGAGGCCTGTCCCCCAAGTGTCCAGATTCTTGGATGATTTATCGAGGGGTGTGGACAGGGCCTGAACTGCAGCTGGTCAGTGCTGACTCTGTGGCACAGGAGTGAAGAGAGGACAGTCGGCTGAGAGGGAACCACGCCGAAGTGGCGGTGCCCCGAGGCGCAGAGCAGCAGCCATCTTTTGGCAGCAATAGGGCTCACTCCTGGATATTCCGAAGCCACACCCCCTGTCGCCCTGGGTAACCAGAGAAGGCTGGGCATCTACTCAGGTGGCAACCACCACAACACAGATCTGCGACGGAAATGCAGGCCCTGTGAGTAAAGGGTTTGCCTGCGGTGGTACCAGCCTGGGTGGACCTCGGGGACTAGAAATGCACGCGCAGAGCTGGGAAGTTCCCAGGGCAGGGCTGACCCAGAGGACCGCCTTACTGAGCCTAAGATGCACCTGGCCCTAAGGGGATCATTAACTTGTAGACAAAGGAAGACAGGAGGCTAGAACTGACAGGTAACTGAATACAAACCTGCAGGAGCAAAGACAGGGCCTGAGGTGCAGGCTCAGGGAACTCAAAACAGCTTCTCTTCTGCAGGGGAATTTAGCAGGGACAGAAACAAATTCCCACAAAGTTGTTCTGTTCTGTCAGTAACATCAATCAGGGGTGGGGCTGGAACTGACCGAACACCCTCCAGCCCCTATCAAGCACTCAAAGTTGTCTGGCCTCACCTCCCCCAGCTAGATAGAGGCAGAGTGCACAGGCCTGGCTGAACAGAAATAGATTTCTATCAGTGACTGGGTGTGACAGAGGTACAAGGTGGGGAAGGAGGCATCAACCATCCCAGACTGAACTATTTGCTGGGTGGCTCTTCCTGACTCCACACAGCACTGGAGCAAGCCATATCAGAGTAGTCACCAGACACCTGTGATCCAGCTGCCAGAGACCTTTTAAATTTTTTCACTGAGACAGGTGCTGACTGAGACAATTGATTTGGACCTTTTGAACTGAGCCAATCACCCAGGATTATTCAGGTGGTGCCCTGGGTGTGTGGTTGTAGGAAGGATTGATTTTCCTTTTCCAATGGTTGCCTGTGGGGGGCGGGGTGACTTAATTGCTGGTATTACTGTACACCTGAGACTTCAACCCAGAGTAACTATTTCACTAGGTTTGAACAGAGACCAGCTAAAAACAAGACCGAACCACCTAGCCCTACCACACCAAACAGGGCCCCAGTTTCTCAGACGATAGCACTGTACAGGTCCTTCACAAAGCTCTAGGGGAAAAAATCAAACAGTGTAAAACAATCATGGGGAAGAATCAGCAGAAAAACTCTGGTAACATGAATAACCAAAATAGATCAAACCCCCCCTCCCCCCTAAGGAAAGATATGGCAGATGTAACTGAAAATCCCATTCATAAACAGCTGGCCAAGATGTCAGAAATCAAATTCAGAATTTTGATTGCAAACAAGATTAATAAAATGGAGGGAAATTTGGAATTAGAAATTCAAGCAGCAATTCAAAAGTTGGAATTAGAAATTCGAGGAGAAATTCAAAATTTGTCTCAAGAATTTAACGAATTTAAAGATAAAACCACCAAAGATTTTGACGCACTGAAGAAAGAATTTGCAGCCCTCAAAGATCTGAAAAATACAGTAGAATTCCCTCAGTAACAGAGTGGAGCAAGCAGAAAAAAAGGATTTCTGACATTGAAGACAAAGCCTTTGAACATTTTCAAACTCTCAAAGAGGAAGAGAAATGGAGGGTAAAAACAGATCATTCTCTCAGAGAGCTCTGGGATAATTCAAAGAAGGCTAATATCTGCCTCATTGGAAGCCCTGAAAGTGATGAAGTGGCCTCGCTAGGCACAGAGGCGCTTCTCCATGAAATTATGAACACTTAGAGATGTAAAAATAGATCTGCCATTCAATCCTATAATTCCTCTACTAGGCGTATACCCGGAAGACCAAAAATCACATCATAACAAAGATATTTGTACCAGAATGTTTATTGCAGCCCAATTCATAATTGCTAAGTCATGGAAAAAGTCCAAGTGCCCATCGATCCATGAATGGATTAATAAATTGTGGTATATGTA
>CAUYPK010135378.1:0-23735 GCA_963574355.1 Loris lydekkerianus
ATGTGTTTAATATATTATTGTTAAAATTATATGCTTTTGTGTGAGTGTTTGTCTGTTTTGGCAGGTCACTGCGTGGTGTGGCTCTCTGACTCTCACAGTTTAAAATTTTGGCTCTTTGTGTTCGCCACCCCTGCACTAGGCAGAAAGAAAAAGGGTTATCCCTAGAAGACAGTGGCAGCCATCTGACTACCAGAATAGCATAAGGTTTAGGAAAACGCTGACACTGTAAAGAAAAAGCAGAGAGACCAGAAGAACCCAACTTTTCCGTGACATTATTGAAGCCACTAGTTCAAGTACTGCCTGAAGCTAATGCTGTGCCTGGAGCCAGAACATTCTCTCTATTACTTAAACCCATTAGAGAGGGGCTTTCTGATTATTTGAGCAAAAATAGTACTGAATGATTCACTATTACTGGCATCTGGCATACAAATAGTTTTGTTAACTGCAGCGGACACTATTAGTCACCTACACAAAAGACACTATTCTTCCTTGTTAATAAAACCATAATTTTATTCATAATTTAGGCAAATGATGTATTACAAAGGTCCTTCCCATCTATCCCAGAATGCAAATTTTTTTTAAATTAAATCATAGCTGGACTAGTGTATGATGTCCCATGATCACATTAATGTACACAGCTATGATTTAATAAAAAAAAAAAATAGATAAATCATAGCTGAGTACATTAATGCAATCATGGGTACAATGTGCTGGTTTTATATACAATTTGAAATGTTTTCATCACACTGGTTAACATAGCCTTCACGCCATTTCCTTAGTTATTGTGTTAAGACATTCATATTCTACACCTAGTAAATTTCACACGTACCCTTGTAAAATTTTCATTAGTATTAACTAATCATAGTAATTTTTTCCCTTGTCAAGGGCCACTTTAGGACATAACCATTGCCAAGAAAATGTACATAGATGAGGTAAATACTGCGGCAAGAATTGTGGAAGATTTCCAAGCTTTTAAAAATGGGAGTTAGGGCAGGACTTTCCTTTCTTTTCCAATTTTTAGACAATGCCTTGTGGAGAACACAGCCACCCTGAAAATAGAAAGGAGAAACAATCCCGGAGGAGCTGGCCGGGCTCCCTTGAGCCACGGAATGAGCTAAGCCTGGAGTTTCCTGGCCTTCGACTTACCTGCAATGATAAATTTCCCACTATATAAGTTGCTGATAGTCACATGTTCTGTTATTTGGAGCTGAATCACCTTGACTGATATAATCACAAATAATATTGATTTTTTTTTTTTTAAGTTAATCCCCTGTAAAAATCCTCTTCCTTGTTTGACTAAAGCCAGTCTGAATCCTAACAAGAAACAGATACTTTCACAATTTTAGGCCTGCTTTGTCACTTGAAGGTTTGAGTTAAGTAGTTTGAAGATCTGTGTAAAGCAGATCAGATCTTAAGCCAGAGACACAATGAACAGTTGGCCCGCTGGAAATGAGTGTGTCCCCTAAGCCTTTGTTTATCCAGGTGGTTAGATCCAGAAGACGCTGGGAGGGTCATCCTGGATAGTAGCCAGAATAAATGCCCACAAGCCTCCGTGGCAACCCTGCTGCCAATTCCTAAGATTCTTAGCATTTGCTAAATCCAGATTTAATAATAGAAAAAAAAAGAATGAGACACCTGGCCTATTGATTTAGCTTTTAAAGCCAAGAATATTCCATAAACAATTAAGGTGCACCCAGCATAAGACCCCATGGGTATACTGAGACCCCACATCAGCAGGAGGTGCTGATGGCATGAGGCTTCCACGGGTTTCCATGGATACGTGATGGCAGAGGCAGGGAAGGTGATGTGGCTAAAAGTTACATGTTTCAGACCTGCTCCTATCTGTACAAAGATTCTGGTAGTATCAGTCTTAATAGTAGTAATAAGACACAAATATTTACTCAGCTTTGGTGTGACTCCTGATCAAGTGCTTAGGATAATGGCAAAGAGCAGGTGCTCTGTAAATGTTTATTTTTCCCTTACTTCCTCCTCCTCTCTCTCTTCCCTCCTGCCTCTCTCACAAGTATAGACCGGGGGCTATGAAAAAAAAATGAAGACCTAGTCATGAAAATTCTTTGACATTTCTAAATTTCTAAAAATTTTATACACACACATAATTTTTATAATCTTATTTATGTACATTACATCCCCAAAATATACAACAAAATTTCTGTATCAGTGTGGAAGCATTCTGTTGAGTGTTCCATCTGTTCCCCTAGATAATTTTGGGCACTTCACTAAATTGACTCAGATTTGAGCTCAACCTGAAAATAACTCTGTTACCACTAGCCTTGATAATGTTTGCCAGGAATATAGTTTTCCTGATAGGGTAAGTAACTAATGGGAAAAACATCTATGTATACTATCATTTGAAAACAAAAGGTTTCCTAAAGTAAAATAAAGCTTGTTTAAGTTCCCTCTCGGAGTTATTTCTACATCACTTTTGACTTACGATATCTTTCATAATTTCAAGATGAAATTACATGTTGAAACTGCAAAATATAAGATGAAATAAGATAAAGCAGATAAACTGGGACAGCCAGCCACAAGGAGAAGAAATCAAAAGAACCCTGTGCCCCAAGATGTTCTTAAGAATGGGGCATTTTTATGATGCCCTTTAAACCCAGCAGTGCATCCCTGGCCCTCACCTGAGTCAATGTTTTAGTATTGTCTCACTATTGTGAAATTTAAGGTAATAGTCAGTTACAAAATAAAATGAGAGAAAGAATTGGTAAAAAATAAAGTTAGATGTGATTGCTTGTATTGGAGGTAAGATTAAGAAGCAAGATTTTTTTGTGTGACCTATTCCTCTTGTGTGCAAAGGCTTCTCATGCTGACATTTTTCTTTTTTTTTTTTTTTTTTTTTTTTTTTACCAACTCCAACTCTCCTATTGTTTCTAATGTACTTAAATCATTTTCATGGCTCCTTCTCTAAAATCTGCTTTTCTCTTGGTCTCTTCTGAGCTGAAACCTGTGAATGGCAATAATAAATACGCCACTTCAAAGCCCATTCGTATCATCTAACAGGTGATCTGACTAGTCTGTTTTTTCCTTATGGCTGTCTGTTGTATTTCCATGAACTGACTAAAGCTGAGAAGGGAATGTGGAGTTTGGACACATCCTTGGTACACTAGTGCCCCAGAGAAATTGAGAAGATGATTTCTGAATGAGAATTACAAGGATGTGGTGGTGAAGAGAGATGCAGCGGCTTATTGCAGGACCTAATGGAGACACAGAACTTGTGACCATGTTAAAAGATACTCAGAATTTGAACCAACAGGACTCAGTGGTAAGATGGAGACGAGCACAGGGGTAAAGGAGAAATCCTAAGTAACTCTCACCACGAAAGTAGATGCATGGTGATGCCCTCAGCTGGGGGGTGTGGGTAGGTGGCCAATTTCAGAGGTTGGATAATGAGTTCAAGTCTGGACATAATATATCTGAGGTGCTTATAAGAGATCTCCATGGAGGGGTCCAGCGTCCAGAGCTCAGATTTGGCCTACAGCTGTAAATTTGGGTCTCATTCACACCAATAGATTGCAATAAAGGCCACAGGAGTGAATGAAATTGCCTATAGAGAGATAGAAGAATGTTCAAGACCAAGAGTGGTAAGGATCTGGCTGCAGTAATTACTCCTCGGAGTAATTACTCACAAAATGAGACCAAAGGAGTACCTGGAGGATTAGAGGAAGACAATGTTGTGTTACGGAAATCAAGGGGGGAATGTTCGTTCCCAGGGGGACTGTCGACAGGGGCCAATGTTCAGTGAGCAAGATGAACTCAAAGCAAGTTCATTGGATTTAGTGATGTTGGTAACCTCAGCAAGGCCAAGTTTAATAAGGCAGTTGAAAACAAAAGGCAGACCAAAGGACAATAGTCACCCTTTAGCCATAGTTTTGCTTTCTGAGGCTTCAGTTACTTAAAGTCAATTGTGATCCAAAAATAGCTTAAAACAGTACAGTAGAATATTTTGAGACACCACATTCTCATAACTTTTAAAATATTACATATTGTTATAAGTGTTCTACTTATTAGTTATTATAATCTCTCCTTGTGTCTAATTTCTCAAGCTTTTACCATAGGTATACATGTACAGGGGCAAGCATAGCACAGATAGGGTTTGGTATTATCCATGGTTTCAGGCATCCACTGGGGCTCTTGGAACATGACCCCTGTGGATAAAGGGGGCCACTGTCTGAGGAGAGGAGTCGGAGAGTACAGACAACTCTCCTGAGAGCTTTGTCCATGAAGGGGAGAAGAGCAATACAGCAGTCACTGTAGAGTCATTAAGGAAAGAAAAGGTTGGACATCCTTTTACATCTTTATCCTTATTAAAGATGGCTGCAATATGGGCAGCACCTATGGCTCAAAGGAGTAGGGCGCCAGTCCCATACACTGGAGGTGGCGGGTTCAAACCTGGCCCCGACCAAAAACTGCAAAGAAATAAAAATAAAAATGGCTGCAATGGAGTAGGTTAGCTCACTGCTCACTCCTAGCTTGTCTGCTCCGGGTTTACTCACAGCTTGAAGCCAGAAGAAAAGTTAATATTTACAAGGAAGAGAGAACAACAATGGCTTGAGATTCTAGAGAAGGCAGAAGGATCTGGAATCTAGACCCTGAATGTCTGGGAACTGTCCGTTGCTCTAGTTGAAATCCAAGTCCATTGGAGATATTGCACATAAATGAGCTTTCTGGGTCTCCTCCGGTGGAGAGTTTTGCTCATGACTCAGAAGCTCATTAGTTCTCCCTTCTCTGTCCATTTCCTATTGCTGCTGTGACAAATTATCACAAGATTAGTAGGTCAAAACAAAACAAATTTGTTATCTTGTGGTTCTGGAGGTCAAGTGTTCAAAACGGGTATCAGTGAGCCAAAGTCAAGCTTTCAACAGGGCTGTGTTGGCTTTTGTCAGCTCTAGGGGAAAATCTGTTTCTTTGGCTTTTCCTGCTTCCTTAGGCCACTTAGGTTCCTTGGCTTGTGTCCTTTTCTCCATCGTCAAAGGTAGCCAGTGGCCTCTTCAGATTTTTCTGACTCTAACCTTCCCTCACATCACCCCTGTGATTTCACTGGATCCACCCAGATAATCCAGGGCAGTCTTATCATCTCAAGATCCTTAACTTAATCACATCTGCAGAGTCTCTTTTGTCATATAAGGTAACATACTCATTTTGCTTGGGGGATTTCTTTGGGGGGAAGGTATCATTCTGGTCCTCTTTGTGAACATCTTCGTGGGGGTCATTTTGCTGCCTGCCACACTGCCCTATTTCTAAAGTACTCCGGCAACCTTGCTAAAAATGATGGATAGACCCTTCAGAGCCCCCTCTGCTTGATGTTTACCTAAGTAAAAGTCTTAGTAGCACATTTTGGCAATGTCAGTCACAAGCGATAGAGTGGTCACCATTTGGAGAATTTATTGTGTGAGTCATTTGAAGATCCCACGTGGCTAGTACTGATAGTGGTTGATTTCATCATTTTTAGTATTCAGGGCAAAATAAAATCACACACCTAAATAAATTCTGTGTGATCCTTCAGCTGTGATAGTATTTTTTCCTGTTTATTATATCTTATGCACAGATTTCTTAACTCCAGCTAGTAGGCACGGACTCCAGACCTAGCATAGTGTCCAAGGACAATGCAATCATTGTCATCCCAGGGCTAATTAAAAGAAAGGAAATGAGGGATAGGGAGGAAAGGAAAAGAGGAGTCTGTGTATTAGGAGGTATAGTTGCACATGACCCTCAAAATTCTGCACAAAAAAAATGACTGCATCCAAGTGTCCTATCCTCAGGAACACTTACTAGCAATGTCACATCAGCTAAGTCAAAATTGCTTGCTGCCTCTCTCCACAAAGGCCATGCCTGAGCATAATTTAAACAAGCAAAATCCTGATAAACAGAAACAGAGGATCCTTTATCCCATCATTGGGGGTAGGGGGGAAGCCCTAATTTTCATTGCCATTATTAAATAATAACCCTGCCAATATTATTATTACTATAGCATCATTTCATTTCTTAGTGCCACGCAACACCAGAAACTGTAACATCTTTTGAAAATGAGTGCAAACTAACTAAATAGGCATGCTTGCTTCTTAAGTAGGGAGCCCCACGTAACTCCTGCAGACCAGGAAAAGAAACATAGAAAAATCTCACTTTGACACTAGTGCAACATGAAGTCCAAAAGATGTACACTCCTCTTTATTTTACTCCTTTAATTGGCTCTGAGTGCATGCTGATTCCTCTTCAATTAGCAGAGTAGCAGTCTTTCACCCATGTTCTCCCCTTTCTTCCTTTTGCAAGGTCTCCTAGATCTCCCACTGACCTCCCACTAGGTTCCCTTCTATCTTTTGGCTTCCGTGGAGGTCGCCAGTCATTGATCTCCACCCATTATTCTCGTCAAAGTATTCAGAGTTACAGTGGGGAACCGCTGGCCTGCTCCTAGAAAGAAGAGGGTCTCCAAACTCCTTTCTTCTGCTTAGATGGACTTCCTCTTGAGACAACTGAGGTACATTTCTATGCTAATAGAAGGTCCTATCTTCTGAACCTTGCCAAAAAAAAACCCTCCTGGCTTGGAGCAGTGGCTCATGCCTGTAATCTCAACACTCTGGGAGACCGAGGAAGGTGGACTGCTTGAGCTCACAGGTTCAAGACAGCCTGGGCCATATCAACACCCTATCTCTAAAAATAGCTGGGCGTTGTGGCAGGTACCTGTAGTCCCGGCTACTAGGGAGACTGGGGCAAGAGAATTGCTGGAGCCCAAGATTTTGAGGTTGCTGTGAGCTAGATGCCAGTGCACTCAACTGAGGGTGACAAAGTGAGACTGTGTCTCAAAAATAAATACATAAAATCCTTCTGTAAAAATTCCTGAGATGACCTAGACCCCGAAGTAGGTGAGAAAGACCCCTGCCCCAGAAAGGGAGTGAGGAGGTAAGTTAGCCTGTGTCAGATGTTTTTCCCTACAGATGAGTAGACAGAAATTGGGATTCAACACTCTGCCCACCAGGCAATGTGTGGTCATTGTGGACCAGCCTGTGTTACTTTTGTGGCATCATCTTTGTACAACATCATCACTTGCTTTCCCACACAACCAACGCCTACCGCCCTGTCGCGTGCTGGCAAAGATGTGTATTTATGCTTCTTCCGGTGATACGGTCTTATCAGTCTTCTTGGACATGTGTGCTGACTTCAGCATGCTCCAAGAATAAATCTCTAAATTCAGATCCTCGGAAGAGGATTCACTTCCTCCCTAGGTGGTGCTGGTACAGCTGGTAAACTTCCCTGGAAGCTGGGGACTCACGGCACTTCCGCCCCGACGTGTGAGCTCTCTCTTCTCCTCCCTCTGGTACACCCTCTCTTTCCCACCCACTCCTCATGGGAAGGGAAAGAGGCTCCTCTGCAGAACAGCTTGCAAGGAAATGGATCTAGTCATCCCCTGAAACAGAAACGGAAGCAAAATAGAAACAAATCCCGGAACACTCTTCATTTTCTCTGGATGTTCTGGAGGTAATTAAGCCAAGTTAGAGCTGGCAAGATGCTGCTGGGCTGTAAGCTAATTAAATGGGGGATTGGGGAGGTTTGGAGGACTGTGGGTGCAGTCAGCTAGGAACATTGAAAGGCAAAGCCTTGTCAAGCAGGCAGAACAGCAGGTAGAAGCCATCTCTCCATCCTCCAGCTGTGTGGACTGCAGCCCTGTCAGGAAGAAGCTTCCCTGGAGATTTTGAGCCTACCTCTTAGAGTTAAACCAAACGCTTGGTTCGCCAGGCCTCATGTAGGTCAGCAGGAGTTCATCTGTAAAAACCTAGCCAATCTTCAGAATTACCTATAGGGCTGTGAAATGGCATAGATTCCAGGCACCCCTTAGAGGCACTCAAGCAGAACTTCAGAGATGAGGCCTCGGATTCTCCCTATGGACAAA
The DNA here is from genome assembly GCA_963574355.1 of Loris lydekkerianus. Taxonomy (NCBI): domain Eukaryota; kingdom Metazoa; phylum Chordata; class Mammalia; order Primates; family Lorisidae; genus Loris; species Loris lydekkerianus. Next base: position 7,910 of record CAUYPK010135378.1, read on the forward strand.
GCGTCCCAGGTACCATTGTTTTGTAGTTTATAGTAGAACCTAAATCCTAGATCTGGAAGAGGTCTGGGGAATCAACTATTCTAACTCTTCCATTTTTCATTTTTAAAAAAGTAACCTCAGAAATGTTCCATGCCTTGCCATACAATGGCAACAGTTTGTTGTTATTTTTTAAATGCAGTCATGAAAAGCATTGTTTGGGGCGGTGCCTGTGGCTCAGTGGGTAGAGCGCCACCCCCATATACTGAGGGTGGCGGGTTCAAATCCGGCCCCAGCCAAATTACAACAAAAAAATAGCCAAGCATTGTGGCGGGTGCCTGTGGTCCCAGCTACTCTGGAGGCTGAGGCAAGAGAATCGCCTAAGCCCAGGAGTTGGAGGTTGTTGTGAGCTGTGTGACGCCAAGGCACCCTACTGATGGTGATAAAGTGAGACTCTGTCTCTACCAAAAAAAAAAAAAAGAAAGAAAAGAAAAGAAAAAAGAAAAAAAGAAAAGCATTGTTTAGAAAAAATATATCCCTAGAGAGGAAATCTAGGCTCCATCCTAAAGATGCAACAAGTGAAACCTTTGGACAGGCCCATTCTGCATGATTTTCTATCATATGCGCACCTACCTTCCATTCATTTATTCACTTGCAAATGAATACCTGCTCTGCTCCAAGCACTATTTGGGGGCGTTCAGGATATAGTGGTGAATCAAAAAGCTCTGCCTTTGTGAAGTACAATTGTCCAGGCAGAGGAAGTAGCAAATACAAAAGCCTTGGAGTAGGAACAAGCCAGTGTGTTAAAATACCCTGAGGGTTGTGGAAATGGAGCGGAGTAAGTGCTACCTTGACTCTGGAGAGAAGGAAGAGGCGAACCGGAGTGTCAAGCCCTAACTTAAATTTTAATGGGACCTCTCTGTGCAGAGATGAAATGAGACTAAAGTAGCAGAAGCAGGGTGACCAGATAAGAAGCGATTGTAATACTTCGACTCTGTGTGCTGGGCAAGAGAAAATTACTATTTAAATAAATAATAAGCACAGGCATTGGAGTGAGTCCCAGTGAGCTGGAGCAGGAAGATAGGCACCTCAGCTCCCTAGGCCTGCTTAGCTCCCACACAGCTCTCTGGGGAGAGCCTGGAAGTGGCACAGGAGGGAAGTGAGCACCAGCGGTTAGAGATGAGCACTTTTCCTTCTGCGTGGTCCCTAACTGCGAACCAAGTCTTGCAAGTGTCTTCACCAGCCAGGCCCCCCTCTGTGCTTCTCGAACTGGTGCAACATCCAATCTGAGTGTTTGTGGCTGTCCACAATTCATACATTGCAATCTAATCCTCCGCATATTGCTATGAAAAGGTGAGACCTTTTGGAGGTGACTGGGCCATGTGCAGGCTGCAGGGGCCAGCGTCACCAGCAGAGCCTTCTTGCTTGGGGTTGGTGCCCTTACACAAGAAGCTTGAGGGAGACCGTTGGCTTTCCCACCATGTGGGGACACAGCTGGACGGCCATCACAGGTTGAGAACCGCTAGTCTAAAACATAATCCTAAGACTGATCATCATTATGATCTCAAAAATTCCTAGCAAATATCATACCAACTTTTAATTTTTTTATGTGACCCAACCTATTTGCCAATCAAATACATTCTTATAATCCTGCTTGTTTTTCCCATATCAATGAACACCTGTCAGCTTCAGATGTACTCTAAGTGCTCACAGGCTTAGTGGAAGGAAATTGACACACCTTTGGCGCTATAGAGACTGCTTTCTTTGTACTAATAAAAACACGATAGGAGGGCAGCACCTGTGGCCTAGTGGGTTGGGTGCCAGCCCCATATACCAAGGGTGATGGGTTAAACCCAGCCCCGGCCAAAAAACGCAAAAAACAAAAAAATTAGTTAATTAATTAATTAACATTGAAGGAGCAGGAGGGAGAAAACTTCAAGATATGAATAATCTGACTTTTAAGAGGTAAAATAGTTGTGCTAAATAATAAAAGAATTCAAAACAATAAATCCATCATTTATTTCAGAGACTTGCCATCTCAAGTGGTCATTGTGAATGTGTTGACACAAGGGAAGCTACACAGGTGGCTGCTGTTTTTGTTGTTTTGTTTTTTTTAATGGAAGTGGGAGGGATATAGTTATGAAGATGTGCCAGTTTGCAAGTCCAAGGACAGTAAGAGATGAAACTGGACTCCCTGCTGGTTGCTGACATACATACGCAGCTTTCAGAAGCAGCATGCAGTGAGTCAGAGCAATGGGCATTTGTACAGAGGAGGAGGCTGACATAGCCTCTTAGGCCCAGCAGGAATCTTGTGTGGCTCTAACGGAATGAGGTAGTTACTCACCTCCCCAGTAAGAGTCTAATTGGGTAAATACTTGGCAGCCTCGTCATTAGCCTGAAAGGCAGAGAGAAAAGTAAACTTCCAGGAGTGAGTACCCAGCAGAGGTGTGTGTTTAGGCTAATCCTGATTGTCCTTTAGGGCCTAACTCGGTTCTGCCTCTTCCTGCCGCACTGTGGGGCCATTGCTGGAGGAGCCCACATCACATCTTACTCATTCTCCTTGTGCAGGGTCCCAAACTGATGAATGAGTGAACAAAAAGATGACTGTGGGAGAAACATAGGATCCGGCTGGGAGCAAGTGTTAGAGGTGTTTGGATCAGAAACTCTAATAGATCAGTGGTTCTCAGTATTTGTCCGTATAACACACACTTTTTAGTGGCACCAATAAAAGGATCTGATGGAAAACATGACTCTCTAGAAAGAAATATTTAGAAAAATGTAAAAAAAACAAAAAGCCTTCCTGCCATTCACTGGGTCACCTTTCAATCCTGTATCACTGTTTACAGAAAACTATAAACTTTCTGGATGCATGAAGAATGTTTCCACGTGCTCTAGGCCTTTTGCCCTAATGTGACACAGGACCTTCTTTGACGTTGTGCCCCACTGTCCTCCCTGTCTGCCTATGGCAGTATCCATCCCTCAGATCTCCCTGTAACAGTGTACAGCCGCAGTGATGACAAAATACAGGTTTACTCATTGATTGCAATTTACAGCCAACCTATGAAGAGTTGAGGGACACCAGTGTCTGAGAGCCACTCGCTTAGAAAATCATCACAGAGATGTTGCAGAAGTCCTTCCCATCCTGGGTGGCAGGAGAGACCAGAGCACCCCCAAAACGCATCGCAGCTCTCAGTCTCTAAGCTTTAACTACAGTAACATCTGCTGCTATCCTATTTACGTGTTATTTGTTATTTTTGACTTAACTATCATGTGGCGCTTTACTAAGACCATGAAGGTTTCGAGATTATATACAATGGGAAGTTGGAAATGGTCAAAGGCAAGGGTCAACATTTCTTTGGGGGCTTTGGTCTTTTAAGGCTGACATTGAAAAGTGGGCAGAACCTGTTACAGTCTCAGGCAGGAAGCCCCTACTGTCTCTGCTTTTTCTAAATCTTTCAAAACCTACCCAACTCCCTCCACCCCCTCTTGTCATCTTTTTGTCATTGACCCTAAACCCTCCTATCACTCCTGCTTCATATCTACTAGTATCTTAAGCAAAAGCAGAGAGAGGGGAAATGATAAAATTGGCATGTGCTTGGGAAAACCTCCACAGTGGGGCTGAGAGTGATGGGTTCATACTGATGGAGGCTAATCACATTTGTCCCCTCTTGGACACACATAAAGGAGCCTTGTTTGCTACAGGCTTTGGGCCACCTGGGGTCTCTGGGTGCAGCGTTAAGGCTGAGACTGCCTGGTCAGATGACAGCATGTCTCAGCTTCAGACACCCGCCACCTTGACAAGACTACCTGAGCTTCTAGCGAAAGCTTGGGAAAGACCATGGGTATTTGAGATTTTGGGATAGTGCCTCAGACTCGTAGGGACACGTGTCCCTTCCTGGTACAGAGGAGAGAGCTCAGACAAGGAGAGAGAAGTAGGATGGTTAGTAACAGAGTCCAAAGAATGCAGTGGGGTGGCCTTGGGCACTTTCCAGTATAAATAGGACGTGAGAAGCTTAGACTCCTTAGCTTTGTCGAAGAGTTTTAAACACTTTTGTTTGCTATGATGTGCTTAGAAATGGAACAAAAATATTTGTGTTGTTTGTCTACTGAAATCATTTAATAGCGAAATATGCTTGTGTGGGAAACTTCCCTCTTAGTGTATACAGCCTTTATTTTGTCTCCCTATACACATTTTCATTTAATACATGAAAACAATAGTGGGAATCAAAGTCCTCGCACCCTCTCTACACTTTTCATCATCATGTTCCTTCTCTGCTCCTTTTCCATTTGTCTTTTCCCTGCACTATGAACTGTGCCCCCAACATTCTTATGTTGAAGCCTTAATCCTCAATGTGCTGATATTTGGAGATGAGGACTGGGCTTAGATAAGGCCATGAGGGTGGGGCCCCCACAACAGAGTCTGTGCCCTTCTAGGAAGAGACCTGAGAGAGCTTTTGGTGTCTCCCTCTTCACCACGGGGAGATAAAGCAAGAAAGCAGAGGGCTGGGCGAGGTGGCTCACACCTGTAACCCCAGCACTCTGAGAGGTCGAGGTGGGTGGATTACCTGAGCTCACATGTTCAAGACCAGCCTGAGCAAGAGCAAGACCCTGTCTCTAAAAATAGCTGGGTACCTATACTCCCAGCTACTTGGAAGGCTGAGGCAAGAGAATCATGTGAGCCCAAGAGTTCAAGGTTGCTGTGATGCCATGGCATTCTACCAAGGGCGACAAAGTGAGACTCTGTCTAAAAAGAAGAAGGCAGACAGTAAGAGGTTCCTCACTACAACCTGACATCCTGACACCCAGATCTGGGACTCCAGTCCCAGAACTGTAAGAAGTAGGTTTCTGTGGTTCGAGCCACCTACTCTGCGTTATTTTGTTATAGCAGCTTGAGCAGACTGAGGCACCTGCGGCTGCTTCTCACATTTTCTTCCTGGATTCCTCCTCTCTGTCGTCCAGGCAGAGGCAGTAGACCTAGTGACTGTGACTGCCTGTGTAATGTGACCTTGCTGCATTTTTGCCACTCTATCACTGGCAATAATAGGTGAACAAAGTATTCCACCTACACTTAATTATCGAAAAAGAAGAAAACATTTTTATTAGTTTGACCAGAGATGGCATGAAACTCCTTCATTCTGCAGAGTAGAGGAAAGCCTGGGGAAAGAAGAGACAGAAGGAGAGGGAGAAGAGGGCAGACAGGGGCCTCTGAGGGGACAGGCCCCCGAGGCAGCCCCTCCCCCTGCGCCTCACCAAGACCCTGCGTTCCCACCCTGCCTGCGCCTCCTTTCCCCTCAGCAGCTGCCCACAACCATCTTAAAACTTTCAACTTGCTACGTTTTTAAAAAGTAAGAATTATTGAATGAAATTAATTTCAAAATATATTAACACACTATATCCAAAATATCACCATTTAACATACAAGTAATGTAAGAAATGTAATTTAAAAAAGTAATATATTTCAGAGTTTTCCAACTACCTTTTCCAAATCAAATATGTACTTTACACTTCCAGCAATCTCAGTTTGGACCAGCCACACTCAACTGCTTAATGGTCACACGTGGCTGGTGGCTACAGTGTTGGACAGCACAGCTCTGGCCACATGAAGGGAAAGGTGAGGTCCTGGCATACCGGCAGAAGAGGAAGGCCTCCTGCCCAGAGGACGCTCTCTCTGGGCTGGAAAGCACAGGCCTATTGCAAAGGCAATGAACTCCATGTTCCCATGATATCCAAGACTTTTTCATTGTTCTTGGTTAGCCTATGAAAGCTACTCAAACCAGTATCACCTTAAATATTATTATTAGAATTTTAGATACTGTAACAAAAATTCAAAACAAAAATTTCCCTGTGGATTTGTACCATTTAATAAATCACTAATAATAATTTCTAAGAGCAGAGAATAGCCTGATCTCTCCTCTGATTACTTTTGTGAAGCCAAAAACATCCTGCCCACTGTACACTATAGCACTCCAGATTTTCCTCTGTGATCTGTTGGGAAAATGATGACTTCCAGTTAATTTCACTTTCTGAGAGATGAGTGATTGCTCACGTGCATGTACTACCGCAGCTCCCCATCTGTAGCAGGTGTGTGGGTACCCCACAGCATCAGGCTGTTGTATCTAGGACTGACAGTGAGGTTTCTCATGGGTGCAGCTGTGGAATTTGTTTTCACTGGCAATTGCGTACAATGGTGGAGACCACATATTGGGTTCATTCCTACACTATTAGTGCCATTATTCCTGAAATGATACCCAAGCCCTCAACATCCCTTACTATTTATTTATACCTAAGTTTGCCTTTTATTCACATATACCTCTAGGAAATGCAATGGCAGAAATTTCAAAAGTGGCAGGGAGGATGGTATTGCTAAAAGCTAATAAGGTGGGGTTTACATTAAGGAGCTCAATTTTTTAATGGACTAGTGAGGTTTGTTTTTAAGGACTCTGGCTGCCAGTCACTGTCTTTTATCTCTTTGTTAGAGCCTTCTCTTCCTCCTTACTCAGGCCTTTATCCTTATTTGAGAGGTTAGTTGATAGAAAAATTAATAATGATGGCCAGGTACAGTGTCTCATGCCTATAATCTTAGGACTGTGAGAGGCCAAGGCAGGTGGATCACCTGACCTCAGGAGTTGGAGACCAGTTTAAGCAAGAGTGAGACCCTGTTTCTACTAAAAATAGAAAAACTATGTGGATGTTACGGCCCCTGTAGTCCTAGTTACTCAGGAGGCTAAGGCAAGAGGATCGCTTGAACCCAAGAGTTTGAGGTTGTTGTGAGCTATGGCACCACCATACTACCCAAAGCGACAGAGTGAGACATTGTCTGGAAGGAAGGAAGGAAGGAAGGAATGAATAAATGAATGAATGAATTGTTAATGTTTCATGTCCATGAAGTATTTATGATTTTATTAAGAGATGCTAAAAAGCCTGCAGGCCTAAAAGAAATAATCTCTATGGATAATACCATGCTAATAGAGCTTTCCCAGATCACTTCAAATTACAACCCTGCCACTTCTATAGCTGACTTGGGTTAAGAAACTAGTCTTCTCTCATTATCACTTTCACCAGAAAGGCCAATGGTAATCTATGTTTTTTGTTGTTGTTGTTGTATTGAAATTCAAATTGAAGCATAATTCTACTTGATTGCAAAAGATTCTTAGAGAAAATAATAACATGAGACTTGAAGTGGCTGTTGCTTATAGATTGGATTTTCAAGGACAGCTCATTCCCATGGTTAATTGAAAGTTTAATGTGTATAAAAAAGAGTTGGCAAGGGCTGATTTTCCTCGCTCTCAAGAGACTTCCAAGTTCCGTTTTCATGAGCACCCAGAATCTTTCCCTTGCTGGGTCCAGACTTTGTTCTCAGGGTATCCAACCGGATGATATAACATCTGTGCTCTCTTTTAAGAACGTGAGAAATGAAGCTTTTCCATCTTTCCTCCCTTTGAGTTCTGGGAAATCCAATTAAAACTGCTCAGACTTTTCTTTTCTTGTTTACTTTAGAAGGCAACTTGATGATGGAGGAGTTCTCTGGAGGTCTCCCACCTGTGGAAGAAGGCGATCGAAAAATCAGCCTGATCATGGAATTGTCCACCCAGGTTTCTCTTCAGACTGAGAAGATCACTCAGTTGGAAGAAGTTTTAGAGGAAAAGGAAAAGAAGATCGAGCAGCTGGAAGCTGAGCGGAGATTCTATTCTTCCCAAGGGGCCGAGGACCCTCCAGAATGTTTATAAGAAGCCTCGATTCTGTCTAATAATAGCATCACTCCCATGGTCTCTGATGAGGATCTGTAAAGATTCCCAATAAGAAAATAATAAAAGTTTATTAAGTGTCATCCAGGCAAAGTCCAGAACCCAAGTAGTCTCCTCATTGACAATGTTCAAGTTCATTCGGGGGGGGTTGAATATATTATGTCATGTTTGTATTGGAAAGAAACAAAACAAAGGAAATGTTCAGAAGCAGTTTCCCCTTTAGACAGCTGTCCTCACGTAAGCCACACAGGTGTTTTTAGACATTCCTGGTAACAGTTGGGGTGACACTAATACAAATCTAGGTGGCAAAGGAACCTAACATTATCTTCTTAACAGAGGTTTATCACTCTGCGAGGGACAGGTGGTATACAGCTCTGTTGTGAAGCTGTCACAAAGGGTCAGTTTCAAACTGCTTAGAGTCCTGAAGAGCAGAATCCTTGCGGGCAGAGTAAATAGCCATGGTCTGCCCTTTCATCTCCTTGGGACTTTGTTTCTTCATGGCATGCATGTTACTAACATTAGTAAAGATAGGAAGGAAATAAACCTAAAGCAATAAAAAATAAAATAAAATAAATAAATAAAGAATGGATGACTCAGAGCTGTGGTCCTTTGGGAAAAGTGTCCTGGTACAGCATCTCCCTGGGAAAACACACAACACTGATTTTTTTTTCCCTTGGAAGCAAGACTAAGACCAAAGCAAGATACCCTGTCTGTTACAGTTGTAGCAGTGAGCTATGAACAGCACAAAATACGGGCAGAAAAATGGAGAATGGAAAAATGAAAGCTACCTTATAATTATTGGAATAGAAAAAATCATTGCATATTCTTCTCCCACTGAGCCCCCTCAAATGAACTCTTTCCAGGCCAGAGGGACAAAGTAGGCACTAACTGTGAGGAAGGCTTTGGGACTTACTTCTCACTGTTCTTGTACAGCGCGCCTCAGGCAGACACCTGTACTTCCCTCCTATATGACTGTACTGCTTCTTCTTGATTGAATTCATCCAGTTCAACACTCACCAAAGTCTTCTGTCTTCCAGTCACAATAACAGATGTTAGAAATATAAGAGCAAACATGATAACCGCAACTTTTATCACCCAGGAGTTCACAGACACACAAGGATCTCCTTAAATGTAAGGCTAATTGTAACGACGGATGGAAAATGGAAACGAGAAAGTGAGTAAATGGGGTGTAGACCTGACTGGCCCTGTTTCAGCAAAGATTCTCAGATATGCTGAGCCTGAGTAACCAGGAAGAATGCGAATTCCCAGGAATATGCATTTTAATAAACACCTGTGGCATTCCCGATGAATGGATTCCAGGAACTATATTTTAAGGACAGGCTGGTTTAGGGATGGTTTTGCGCCCAGACTAACAGACAATCTCTGGAAGTAAAGTGGCCTCTTGCAAACCAGAGTGAGGCGCTACACTCTTTAACTACCGCAGGATCTGCTCATGGATCAAGACAGAAGTTTCCAAACTTGATCCTTTTTTATATAAAAAGAGAGATAATTGAGTTTTTAAGCTCAATATGATAATTTGATGAGCCTCACAATTAAGAACCAAAAAAAATGTGTCCTACCAGTAGGCTCTGTTTTCATCCAAAGACAGATTCTCCCCGTATTTGTTTAGGACCTCAAGTTTCACCTGCACTGGATGAAAAACACACAGGTGCAGTTCAATATCAGAAATGTAAACAATTACTACTCACTGAAGACACACCAACCCTAGAAAGCAGTTCAAAGCACTTTACCTTTTCTGTAGCATCTACTTTAACCTCTACAGAATCCACATCAGAACTCTCTTCCTCTGTTCCTCCCTTTTCTCACCTCCCCAGGCCCCAAAATTTCCTTTGTCTTTTCTATTCCTTGGGCCCCAACTAGGTGTCCCTTCTAGTCTTAAGGTTCTGCCTACTGACCCAGACGCTACAGCGAGACTGAGCATTAGCGTGTTCTCACTGTGTGTTCGTGGGAAAGAGCTTCAATCTTTCCCTTTGCTAGAAATGGACCATCTACAAAACAATCTCTCATCTTCACAATTTTGATGTATTATTATGCTAACCAAGTTTCTCTTTCTTCATTTTACCAAAGATTGTCTCCCTCTCATGGATAATGGGGGTTAGATAGATGGAAAGGAGGAGGGAGAAAGAAAGGAAATGTCCTCACAAGAGGGTGGATGTTAATTTCCAGATCAATTTCCCCTGGTTAATGCTCTGACTAGCCTTCAGAATGAATGTGAACTTGCAGTGGAGATAAAGTAACAGACAGAGCAAGAGCTGCTATTAATAATCAATTAAGCCTGTCACCTCGAAATATCCAAGGACCAGCCACCAAAGAAAAGAGCATGGAGGGATCATGTTACCCTGCAAAGGCATCTTTACAAGAAGCTGATGTTGACCCGGGTTTAGGTTACCTCAAATCAGAAGTGAGGAGTAGATGTGACCCAAAGGTGAATGGATTGAACTCTGCTAGTGACATCTTAGTGATAAGAATTCTTTAGTAACCAGAGTTTACTGGCTTCTTGAGGAATTTAAAAGTGGAAAAGTTCATATTCCCAGCTAAACCTTCATACTATTACATGCTCCCAAAGTTCATGTCTATTTTCTGCCATTCCTCTGGGGAATTCAGCAGGAAGCTCCAAATAAGGCTAAATACCTGTTTCAGGCTAACTAAAATTCAGACTAGAGCTCACACTGTAAACCCAAATCTCATCATTTTCTTAGGAGCAAGTTGGGTTGCTGAAGCAAGGCACACTGTCCCTTAACATACCTGGTGTAATTATAACAAGACAATTGACATGCTGATGACCCTGTTTCTTCACAAAAAATTTAGCAAATCATCAGGTAATATATTTGATTTAAAAAATAACTGGAAAATCAGGAAATAAAATATGTAACAAGTAATACAAGCCATTCTCTAATATTCTAAAAACATTTGCAGAAATATATGCATAATTTTAATGTCCTTTTCACCAGTCATTGTTAACTTTTGTCAGAGAGAAAGTTAATTTGAACATGTGATAGGCTAACCAATTGAAGCAAATGTTGGATTTAACAATTTAGTGTCATTATTATTTTAGTGTGCTTGCAAATATCTTCATGGTAAGCTTGAATCTTAGCAGCAAACCTGTTAAAGATTAGGAGAAAAGTAAGTCATTGGAGTAATTGGCCCAGAAATATGAAGGGGGTACTCTGAAGGTTTAGTTCAGTGAAAGCAAAGAAAGTATTATAGTTTTTAAGTGCAGTTCTAGAAACAAATGAATCCAATCAAATTTTAAATATCTCTTAGTCCTCTCTGCTTAATCCAGAATTTTATCTTTTTTTCTACATCCCACTGAAATAAAGAATCTTTGCTTTAATGCAATAAATAGAGAGGCATTGGTAAATGTTGTAGGCCTACGTCAAAATTATATTTACTCGGCAATTATCAAGTAGAGGAACTACAAAGACAATATTATTTTAAAAGATATAAGAAAACATTTTTAAAAACTTGGGGAAAAATTAGACAAAAGTAAAAAAAAGCCAAATTATAAAGAATAAATGATTATTAAAATCACTGTCTGTTTTTTCAACAAAATCTCTTAAGATTTCCCAGACATGACAGAACTTTTCCACTACAACAGGAGAATCAAGTTCAAGTAGGAAGTAACCTTTTTAAAATAAAAGAACAAGTACACTGGGACAAAGTTCACAGCAAAAAACAGGACTGGCCACAAAATTTCCCATACCTAATGAAATTAGGACTTTTATGGTAAAACAAAACAAAACAAAACAACAAAACCCAGTTCTTAATCCCAGCTTCCCACAGAAGTCATTTTTAAAGCCAGAGAGGCACTCTTTTTTTTTTTTTTTTTTTTTTCCTTTTTTCAGTTTTTGGCTGAGGCTAGCTTTGAACCCACCACCTTCTATATATGGGGCTGGGGCCCTACTCCTTTCAGCTGTAGGTACTGCCCTACATTTTTAATAACATGAACCTGTGTCAGGATGACCTTTCATTGTCTGACCATTTCCATCTATAAGGCTTACAACTGATTTTTTTGGGTTTTGGTACTTTTTTTGAGACAAAGTCTCCCCTTGTGGTCAACGGTAGAGTGCTATGGTGTCATAGCTCACAGCAACCTCAAACTCTTGAGCTTAAATGATCCTCTTGCCTCAGCCTCCCAAGAAGCTGGGAGTACAGGCGCCTGCCACAATGCCTGGCTATTTTTAGAGATGAAGGCTCATTCTGGCTCAAGCTGGTCTTGAACCTGTGAGGTCAGGCAATCCAACAGCCTCAGCCTCCCAGAGTGCTAGGATTACAGTCTTGAGCCACCATGCCTGGCTCCTAATAACTCTTGAATCTATTTTGCTAACAGTCACAAATCAACTTCACCAAGAGTTTGCTCTTTCATGTTTTGTTTTAACATCACGCTTTAAAGAAGTTTAGGGGCTGTTTCCCCCACCCCCACCCCACTGTTTCCTATTGTCTCATGTGTGGCTGCTTAAGATATTTGTCTTATCTGCCTTACCCTGTAGGTAAACGGGTTTATAACCCCTGCCTGAAATACTCACGATTGTGTATGCCAGTTCTGATTTGGTATGTCGTGGTGTCACCGTAAGTTCCAATGTCTTGAGCTCTTGATTTATCATCTCAAACATCCCTCAATGAGTGCACCACATCCTACATTGTGTGTGAATACGCGTTGCTATGTGTGTGATAGAAAAAGGGCAGAAGGCCTAAAGACAGCCACAAGCCACGAGTTTGTGCATCATCCTCAGTAGTTCAGGGTAGTTTCTAAATCTTTCTTTTTTAAGGTGTATGCTATGTGGAAGGGAATTCTGAGCTTAAAATGCCACTTTATCCACACCATAAGCATGGTGGGTAGGTAAGCGATCGTTACCAGAGCTGGCATTTTCTGAAGGCATGGGTCCCACTGATAGACATTCTGTTTACTTGATCTCCAAACCTCCCTTTAGGTCAGTGGCATTTTTTTTTTTAATAAGAATTTGAGCAATATAATCAGAAAGTTGAACTCTTGAGTTTCCTTGAGGGCTATGATGACTGACAAATTTTATAATCATGTAACAAGGTTTACATTTTTGGATGTTTTATGACAATCACGCCATTCCTTATAAACATATGAGGGTTTCATTATTCATTTGTCTTTGTATATTATAAGCAGAAAAGTGAATACATATTGTTATCCTTGTCTCATTCAGAAAAGATGGAGATCTTCACTCTTTTAGTCTCAGTACATGGAGGACTGTTATCCACTAACTTTTGATAGCACTTTCTAGGGAGAAATGTTTACATTTTTTCTGTCTTAAGAAACCATGGTGAAATCACAGTATTGTCATGTATTTTACATTTTCTTTGTGTAAAATCTCAGACAAGGTATATTAAATGCTTATTGATAATATGTATTCCCTCTATACGTTTGATATTGGTCACTAACAAAAAGAAAAAAAAAAAAAAAAAATCCCCTGCCTGCTTAATGTGATTTGCTGAAGTTTCAACTTCTGTTTATCTTGATTGCAAAAAAAAAAAAAAAAAAGAAAAGAAAAAGAAAAAAAGAAAGAAAAGAAAACAAAAGAAAAACTACCCAAGGGTGTCCCAGCTCCTACCTCTAGTCCTAGCTCCTCAGGAAGCTGAGGGTAGAAGCTTGCTCTACATCAACTGTTTGAGGTGGAACTATGATGTCATGGCACTCTAGCCAAGGTGATAAAGTGAGAGTCTATCACAAAAAAAAATTAAAAATACAGCAAATGACACACAAATGGCCAATATGTATATTAGATTTAACATCCTGTGGGTGGTGCCTATAGCTTAAAGGAGTAGAGTGCCGGCCCCATATACCAAGAGGTGGCCAGTTCAAACCCAGCCCTGACCAAAAACTGCAAAAAAAAAAAAAAATTAACATCCTGTAATAAAATAAGATCAATCAAAATAAACAGAAGGTCAGTGGCCTTTTTGACGCTGTTTTACCCAGATGGAGAAGCACAGGCTATCATTTAAGTGACAACTACAAGGATGGCTGGTTCTAACTCTAGCTGCCTTTGTCTTTTATTAGGCCTCCTTAATGTAGCAGATTTAGCAATAATGACTTACATTGTAAAAACAAAGGAAAAAACTGTGCTTCAATTTGTGGGAAAACTAACTTTAGAGCTTGAGTTCAGCAAACTTCAGCCACAGGTCAAATCCAGCTGTTTTTACACAGCCCTTGAGGGTAGAATAATTTTTACATTTTTAAATGGTTTAACAACAACAACAACAAAAAAAATATTTGTGAGAAAAACACATAAAATTTAAAAATTCACTGCCTATAAACCAAGTTTCGTTGGAATACAGCCGCGTTCATTCATTCATAGTTGTCTCTGAGCTGTTTGTTGCTATGATGGCAGAGTTGAGAATGGGGACAGAAATCTGTGGCCAGGAAACCTAAAATATTTGTTATCTGGCCCTTTACAGAAAAAGTTGGCTGACCTCCTTGCCTAGAGCAATGAAATAAATTGCTCAAAGTCATAATGTTGACAGAATTTCTTTCTGCAGCAGGTCCTTGGCCTAGGGAATTCGGAGGACGAACCCACAGGCCACAGATCTGTAGCAAGATAGGATTTATTAGACAGAAAAGAATACAGAAGGAGTAAAAAGCACCAGGGCTTCTGGCAGAGAGAAAGACTGAAGTGAGAAGTCTCCAAGTGGGTCCTTTTATCTAGGGGTATAAGGTCTTGAGAATTACATTTGGCCAGGACTTGTAGTTAGAAGATACCTTTTCAATGTTAATGACAGTATTAACAAATGAATAAATGCAGTCCCTCCAGCTTGTGGCAAAATTGCTGGCTTACTTAAAATTGCCCCTATGGAGCATATTGCAAGGGTACATGTCGGATCTATTAAGTATAGATTATAAATGTCTTAACACAGTAATTAAGTAAATGAGGTGAGGGATATATTAACAAGTACGATGTAAGCATTCCAAATTGTATATGAAACCAGCACATTGTACCCCACAAATGCATTAATGTACACACGATCTACCTCTCTAAGATTTAATAAAAAAAATAAATAAATAAATTGCCCAGGCCTAAGAAATGGGGAGTCCCTGTCCAGCCAGGGACTATGTTGAGCCCTATATCAACATAACTAGTACGTTTCGAAAGCAGGCTTGAGTCTGATGTTCCTGTTCCAATTTGTATGTTCCTTGTGAATTCAGGGTACAAATACTTTTTTATGGATTCATTGTTAAAAAAAGATCACAAGAAAAATGTGTTGCCCAGGGCTCCCCATATCTCTCTAAACTTTTGGCTAAAAGAATGAGCTCCCAAATCTTTTATTATTCTAGAACAGAACACTTTTTCAGATTATTAAGATGCTTTTATCCCAGTATTTATCCCATTATATCCCCACATTAAAAAGGTATCTTGCTCTGGGTTCCCATGCTGAGGACCTGAGACCTTTGGGGCAGCGTGAAAACAGAAGCTGACCATGAGATACTTCCTGTCCAGACTTTTGTTTCTAAAGTCTACGTCCAATAAAAATGCAAATCAAGAAGACACTGCCCTTTCATTCCAAAACTTTTTGCAGGAGCTGAGGGAGGATACCCAGAAAAAGTAAGATCTAAAAGAACAGAGGTCTTCTCAAGGAGACCCCAAGGTTACACCTGCGAGGTAGTCCCTGTGGTTACTCAGCTCTTAAGAATTTGTAGCCTTAAATTCCTGGGACCTGAAAACTAGCTCTTGGTTCAGCTTCTGTAAAAGTGGGGTTCTGTAAGAGCTGGAGCCTGCTTCTCCCGCTTGATTCAAACTGACCAATAAGAAAGGTGACCATGGGCTGGAACTTTTTGACTGAAAAAGGGAAAGACCAAGGCAATCAAGGAGCAAGGTCATTTTGAAGTCTTCTATGCCGTTAGCTCCCACTGAATAAAAGCCTTCTTCCTCTTAAATATGGGGTTTGAGTGTTCGTTCTCTCCATTGAGCCTTGTTTTCCCACAAATTTACACATGGAATAATATAATTTATTATTACTTCAGAAATGTTTACTATATTTTTAAAGTTTATTAAATAGTAAGATCAAGAAATGGCTGGCACAAAGAAATCAGGAGAGAGAGAGGTTTTCTGTGCCATAATTCC